>OMLC01001357.1:0-12039 GCA_900302585.1 Regalecus glesne
GTATATGTATCTATTTGGATAATAAACCAGTGTAAAATAATGTTTTATTTTCAAACACATCTTTTAATGTTTATTAAAGGCATATTTGACCATTATTTGGCCATTAACACAACAAAATATATCCACCATATTGCTGAGCTTTAATAAAAGGACTTAACATTTAACTCTATTGTTACAGTATAAAATCTATAAGACATTTTCTCATGAGTTCATAAGAAGATGAATTATTCATATAACATAAGTGACAAAACTTTTGCATTGAAAGCATCATAAATACATAAAAGAAATAATTAGTCATCCAAACTAATTTTAGTGCTTTTCAGTCTTTGGTTGGCTAAATGTTACAAAAACAGTTCCTTCCTCCTTGGCATTGGTCAGCTCATTTTCTACAAAGGGGTGATTTGACCTTCGCGTCAAAGGGGATGTCATTACTTCATATCGAGCTGGACTGGCAACTACCTCAAACGATGCAGACGGGTTTCTCTCAGAGTGCTTGGTGACAAATGTTGAAGTTTGGGATGAAACGTATGTATTTCCAAAGCCGTCAATCTCTTCATAGGTTTCACTGACGGTCTTGGTGCCAATTATTCCTGCAGGAGACTCTGGAATGGCTTTCACCTCGAGGACGCTGACCTTGCGTTTTGGACACGCAGAGTTGTGGAGATTGTTTGAGGACTCGGCAGCTGCAGCTGTCTGGCTTGCGTCACCATCACCTCGGTGACTTCGGGAGTCCCTCTCTCCTTTCGACATGGCCGTGGAGGTGAGTGACTTGCGGTGCTCTGTGGCCTTTTTGGCAGCAGAGTGAATAGAGATGAATGACGGGGAGGATGGGGCGCTGGACTGTCTGATGAGGGGCTTATGTTTCACTTGTGTGGGCGGACCCTCGGGTTTTGAAGGACTTGATGCGGAAGCTTCTTTGGCTTGCTCTGTTTTGACCTTGCTGGACCCAATACTGATTTTCCTGATGTTGTTTGTTGGATGACAGCTTTGCTCAGATTTCAAAGATTCATCAAATAGTCCCGATAGTCCTGCAATGTCAGCCTCCGATTTCAGATTGGAGACTGAATACAAAGCCTTTTTAATTGCCTCCTCAATATCAAGGAGTTTGGCTAAAGTCTGTTCCTTAAGATTGATGATTTCCCTGCTTGCCTTTTCCAGATCTTCAAATGCAGTCTCAACTGAGGAGGTACTTTCTATTTCATCATCCTGTGTCTCTATTTCTACCTTTAGTTCTCCTTTTTTATTTCTGTGCCCAGCGTTTCTACTCGGAGAAACTATCCAAGCAGGGACATTCTCAAATAGTGTCTTCAATGAGCTAACATCTACATTGCTGGTCTCTCCTTCTATCTCCTGCACTTGAGACAGAATTATCTTTAGCTCTTCTCGTTTCCTCAGATTCTCAAAGATCTCCATGGCTGCCTTCACATTTCCCTTCATGATCTCCTCCTTGTGCACAGAGAGTCTCTGCCGCCTCTCATCCTCTGTCTCCTTTACTTTCCTCTTTCTGAGAACAACCTCATTCTCCGGCTTCGTTTCTCCTTCAGTGTGAATTTGTTGGGGCACAGGACACGATTCAGCCACATTGTTGGAGACTGATGCCTGCATCTCATTGATGCACTGTTGCTTTTTAGCAAATTTAGCTTTTGATTTCTCTCGTGTGACAGTTTGGCAGGTTTGTTTTGCGTGGCTAACCTTTTCATTTACTTTGGTCTTCTGGGACAAAACTGGAACTGTCTCCACAGTACTTCTATCACTCTTTCCAAAGTTCTGTAGAGCAGCTTTAAACCCCATGTTTAGTCCATGTCTACCATCTTCTGAATAAGACTGAAAGCACATCTGTATCTCCTCAGCCGCATTGATTTTCTGTATCACGTTTCTCTCCATTTGCTCATCAGCGCTATTTTGCACTGTTGGTTTCTTATCAAATTGACAATCTGAGATTTTACCTGCAGGCTCTGCTGTGTTGTCGGTGGCCATCTTGATTATGTGAGCCTTTGAGTACTTTGCAAGAGTTTCAGGAGTGCCCGTGATGTGATCTGTCTCTGGGAGACCTGAGAGTGGCTCCTTCTCATTAACAGAGTCTTGATTGGACATTTCATGTGAGGGGTTTTTGTTTGGCAAATTAATTTTACAGTGATTTTTGCTCTCTGGTGCCTTCCTTATAGAGGCTGAATCTTTGTTTTGCTTTAACTTTGGAGGAATCAAGGGACCTTGTACACAGTTATTGATAGAATGAGGAGGGACTTTGGGAGGAGGAGGTGGCATAATACATTGCTCATTGACACTTGTTGGTTTAATCTGTTGTGGCTTGGGTGGTAGAGCTGGCCTCTTGTCCATGGGTTTCTCACGTGACTTTTGAGGGAGTGGAGGAGGTGTTACACCTTCAGAACACGCTGATTCTGAATTTCCATTCAAGAGCGTTACATGGCCTGGTGTTGTGTTCTGTGTTTTAAGGGATGGTTGTCCTTCACAAGTTACTGAAATCGAAGGAGACAGTTCATTGTCAGATGAAGGCATAGATACCATAACACACTGCTTGTGATCAGGTTTGCTGCTCCCTGAACAAGTTCTGCCTGAATTCCTGTATATCATAGCGGCTTTAAAGTCTCCCTTGGATACATTTACACTAGACTTCTCAAGGGATTTTAGTGCCAACTGCATGTTACCTCTCATAATATCCTCTTTGTCAGGGAACTTCTGCTCCATTGCTGCACTCTGCAGAGACCTAATCGCTGCTTTCACATCTCCTCTGATCATTTCTGCTCCTGTCTCTTCCTCTCTTGTCTTACCATCACACTCAGATTTTACAAGAATAGGTGGCTGTGACTGCCGTGTACAATCATTGACCCTAACTGCACTCTGTGTCACTTCATCTTGTTGACAAGCCTGAAATGTCACATGGCTCTCCTGATCTTTCACCTCATCACTGACCTTTTGATAAGTTGCTGTGATCTGCTGGTCCCTGGAGGAAGATGATGAACTGGTCTGTGTTGCTGTTGAGGAACTTTGCTCCTCCGCTGAGACATTCAGGTTGTATATTTTTCCCGGGACAATGACTTGACGCTCCACACGCATACTTTGACTCTTGGCCATTTCAAGGGATTTTTTAGCTGCTTTCACGTCTCCTGATATGATTTCCTCCTTTTGTGTTTGGCCCCCTTCTGTTTCAGGTGTTTGTGTGGACAAGTTCATGTCATAGATGGTCCCGGGTTTGATGACCTCACGCTCCACGTGCATGCTCTGTTGCTTGGCACGCTCTAAGGACTGCAGCGTTGCTTTGATGTCACCAGCCACAACCTCCTCCTTCTCCACCACTACAGGCTGCTTTACTGCAAGCTGTTGTTTGGCCGATGAGATGTCGCCGCGGATGATGTCTTCCTTCGGGATACAGTTTTCCACACTGTGGGAACACTCTGAGGAAAAAATCTTTTTGGTGTTCTTTACATCCCCTGGCAAGACGTCAGAGATCGTGCGCTCCACTTGCTCTTTTTGCTCATAAAGACTTCGTTTTGCCTCTTTGACATCCCCCTGAAATATTTCAATGCTGTCCTTAGCCAGAGGGACGTCAGCCCCGTCATCCTCCGATGTCTCTGTCTGAAGACTCTTTAAGTATTGCAGATCTCCTTTCTCAATGCAACTTTTGTACAAATTCACGTTAACCTTTTCAGTTTCATCTATTCTACACGAGGTTGCGGTCTTCTGATTGCTAGAGGTAGCCAAGAGATTTCCAATGGTGGACTTTACATCTCCTCTTTCAATATCTGGACTCTCTGTTTTGGTTTCACAGATGAGTGAGTAAATGGCCATCTCTCCTTTTCCACCTGCAGACTCTTGCATTATGATCCCTCTTTTCACAGCCTTGCTTGGAACGAGAATGCCATCGATTGTCTGGACAATGTCTTGTATTCTTTGATCCTCCTCCAGGTTGATAGATGACATCGACAGATCGACTGGCAGCGCCACTACTGTGGTGTTTACTTCACCCTTCTCCATTTCTTTGATGAGAGTAATCTGGGGCTTCAGCGTCGGTCTGCATAGTAGCTGTAACATAATCTTTCTGATGTTCCCCTCGATAACCTCCTCCTTCTGGATGAGTACCCCTTCTTTGCTGTCAAGCTGATATTTGGCCATGTTAACATTCCTCATCTCATTTGCCTCAATTATGATGCCATTGGAGTGAATATATGCCAGTTGATGGAGGTAAAATAGGGTGTCAGTGACATTGCTGGCTGTGATTTTGTCGAGCTGAGTGGTTTCGAACAGCCAAGTTGTGCTCTTCACATCGACTTTGGGAATCTCCTCTTGAACCTCATGCGCTGAACTGTCATCCGATTCCTTGATCTGGTCGAGAGGTTGGGATTCAAACAGCCAAGTGCAGCGTTTGACATCTCCCTTCTGGACATCCTCCCTATGGACAGTATTTACTATACCCTGATCCATAGGCTCCCCTTTGAGGCTGTCAATAGGTTGATTTTCAAAGAGCCAGGTGGAGGTCCTGACGTCACCTTGCTGGACATCAGTGACACTGACCATTCTCACATACCTCTGAAGAGCTGACTGCTCAGATTCAAAGATCTCTTTACCGAGCTGCACGTTGGCGCTTCCCAAGCACTCTAGAACCTTGACAAACGGCTCATCTTGGCTGGTGAAGGAGTCCAAAGGCTGTGTCTCAAACTTCCATCTGGCCGATTTGACATCCCCTTTCTTGACGTCTTCCTGAGTGACAGCTCGGATCACATAAACCTCATTTTCTGCCTTGATGGCATCGAGAGGCTTGGTCTCAAACATCCACCTGGCTCCCCGTACATCACCACTCATGACCTCCTCTTTCTTCACAGTAGTGACTTCGTGAAACTGTCCCTCCTTGTCTCTGATTGCATACAGTGGCTGGGACTCGAACATCATGGTGCTGGACTTGACGTCCACATTGCTCACAGGCTCTTCCTCACAGACGGGCTTGTTTTCCAGAGGCTGATCATGGATCTTATCCAATGAGAAAGTTTCGAATATGAATTTCTTATTGTCTACATCACCCCCCTCGATGTCACCGACTCTGTGCATGTCTGCCTCTTCGGTGTCCTTCTCATTGATGGTGTTGATTGGACAGTTTTCAAACAACCAGGTGAATTTATGAACAGCCCCTCCCTGAATGTGGTTGCCTTGTTTGTCCTCAGCGGTTGATGTTGTCATCTCTGAACCTATTTCATCAAGGGACTGGGACTCAAATAGTTCTTTGACCCGTGAGACATCTCCTGACTGAACATCTACCTGGCTAACATATCTCACATCTTGATCCGTATTTGTATCCTTTCTTATTCTGTCTAAAGTTTCTGTCTCGAAAAGATGCTTCACTGTTTTAACACCCACCTCCGATTTGACAGTATCCTGAACCGTGTTGCATAACTTCAACTTGTGTTCTTCACTGTCTTTAATGCTGTCTAGAGGCTGGGACTCAAAAAGCCAAGTGAAGGATTTGACATTGGTGTTCTCGATGGCTTCCTTGTCAGGCACTTTGTCAGCTTTCTCATACAAAATGTCCATGGGTTGTGTTTCAAATAACCATTTGCAAGTCTTGACATCCCCTTTTCGAGACTCCTCGTCTTCTATGGGAGAACCTTGATCTGTCTGATTGAACTTGGAATGGATGTCATCAATGGTTTGGGTTTCGAAAAGCCACTTCGCCATCTTGACATCGCCCATTGTATCCTCTTGCCTAGTGATGCCTTTGATTACCTCGACATTTCCTTTTATTTCTACGAATTGGTCAAAAGGCTTGGTCTCAAACCGCCACTTGTAGTTTTGGACGTTCCCTTTGATGTGTTCCTCTCGGCTGACGGTCTTGACTTCATGGAGCTTCCCAGAGCAGTCTTTTATAGCGTATAGGGGGGTTGTCTCGAACAGTGCTTTGTTACCTTTCACATCCACTGCTGTGGTAGTGGGCTCCTTGCTCTGACTCAGCCCCTGATCAGACTGAGAGATTTCACTCAGGGGAAAAGTCTCAAACAGATCTCTGAACAGCTTAACATCACCCTTTTCGACGTCCTCTTTTCTGACCGCAGCGCTTTTTTCACCTTTGTAACTCTCGAAGGTTTCCTTTGTGCTTTTTACCGTCCCTTGTTCATCAGCTGAGAGGCTGATGTTCTTCAAATGTCCAACTTCACAGCTATCATTGAGGGACTCCATGGGCTGCGTTTCAAACAGCCACAGAGAGGTCTTGACATCTCCTCCAAGTATTTGTTCCTTTTCCAAAGCCTTTTCTGTTTCTGCCGAGTCACCTCTCAGTGCTGCCAATGGCTGTGTCTCGAAGAGCTTCCTTTTGTTCTCAACATCCGCCTCTGCGGCGGAGTTATCCAAAGTTGCTTCAAATTTGTACACATCCAAGCCCTCTTGTATTGTGTTGAATGGCTGCGTCTCAAACAGCCACTTCTTTCTAGCAACACCTCCACTCTGGGCCTCTTCCAGTGATATACCCCGAATAATTTTCACTCCATCAGTTCCCTTATTAATGATGTCCAAAGGCTGGGTTTCAAAGAGCCAACGTGCAGTGCTGATGTTGTCACTGCTGATTTCCTCTCTGCAAATGGACTTAATCTCATGAATATTGCCCCTTTTGTCTGTGATGGCACAACAAGGTTCCGTCTGGAAGAGTTTCAGAGTCTTCTGAACGCCTCCCTTCTGTTCCTGGAGCTCAGACTTGAGTTTCAGAAAGCTGTGGTCTTCAATGGAGTCGCAGCGTCCCAAGTGACTCAGCGACTTGGACTCGAAGAGCAGCCGGGCCCCTCTTACATCTCCCCTCTGGATCGGTTCTTTTAAAACCGCTTCAACCAATTCCCCCTCATCTTTCTTCAGCTTATTTAAGGCATCCATGGGCTGGGTCTCAAACAACCATGTTGATGTTCGAACATCCCCTCTGATAGAGGGCTGCCTCTGGGCGAGTCCTCCGGAAGTCGGTTGGGTGCCGTCAATATGCTCAAACATGGAGGAGGTGCCCCTAACATCCCCACCTTTGAAGTCCTCCTCTTGCAGCAGCTTTTTGGTTGAATGGGGATCCCCAATGTTGTCCAGAGTCCAGTTCTCAAAGATCCACCTCATGGATTGTACCTCGCCATGATAGCCTGCATCTGCCGCTTGGCTGATGTCCGACTGCATCACCTCTACCAGCTCATCATCCACAACGTCATCGAGGTTGGCTCGCATCTCTGGATGAATGTGTTTGAAAAGCCTCTTCAGCTCACTCTTCTGTCTTTGATGGTAGAACGCTGAGAAGCTTTCTTTAGGAGGAGGCATTGGAAGGCCAATTGAGGACGACGGCCCCTCATAGTCGAGGGGTCTGGGTGGCACAAGGGGAGGTGGTGGGAGAGGGAGGTCATCTTCCTCGTGAGAAGTGTCTGAAACTGTGATTTTTCTGCTTGCATCGGCCATCTTGAAAAGGAAAAAGAAACGGGAGGAGGTTGTGTTACTGTCATTATTCAGCCATCCAACGTGGTATTAGTAGGATAGATGAAAAATGTTAGCTTGTCATGCAATTAGCAAGTGAAGCCATACGTTACCTTTTTCTGCGCTCGCTTGAATTTGTTTTTCACAGCACACCATCTTCAGATACTCCAGGGTTAGTGAACACTTCAAATCTGTTAGTAAGTACTGCACACACTTTGAGGAGTGTTGGGTGCAGCCAGCAATGTGAACGGAATCTTGTTATTATTATTATATTGTTTTTCCCTCCAGAAATGTCTAGAAAATAACCCCCTTGCCAGATACATAGAAAATGAAATTCATCAAAATAGTTGTTTACAGTGTCTCGCATATTAAGTTGTGTTTTTTAATCATCTTAGTAGTATTCTGCTTAAATTGCAATACTGTACGATGGTGTTTAGAGGCATTTTATGGCATATCGCATTTACCATTTGTTGTCACATATCATTTGCTAAATTAGAGGAGGCAGCATGGCTCAGTGGGTAGAGAGGTCGTCGGGCAATCGGAAGGTTGTGGGTTTGAATCCCGCCCCTGCAGAGAAGCGTGTCGAGGTGTCCTTGAGCAAGAAACTGTTCCCCCTAATTGCTCTGCTCTGTGATGGACTGGCGACCCTTCAAGGGTGTATCTCTGCCTTTCACCCAATCAGAACTGAGATAGGCTCCAGTTCCCCCGCGACCCGACTTTGGATAACCGGTTGACGATGGATGGAGGTTTGAAAAACAGGTTGTATATGTTGATATATCATTACCAATATTGTGAGCTGCTATTTCTAGCTGTACTTATGCTCTGTTATTAGAAAAGGGGTCTCTGCCTTGTTTCAAAAATCAACACTATCAGTATCTCCGGAGGCCCCAGGAAGCCTTTTTTAAGCAGACTTTACAACTAGAGATGAATGCTCCTGTATGGCTTGATGGTTATCTTTTGTGTTTTTGGTAAAAGAGCAAGTGAAAAAGTGATCTGTTTTTAGGATCATAGGGCCTTGGTTAAAGAGCAAACACCACAGCACACATCTAAAAGTACCCACACCAGTGTCAGGGATGATGGGTAGATTACAGACATTACCTTGCAGGATTTAGCCCTCTGTCCTGAAGCACCAATGAGCTCCTAATCAACAACAGCATGAATAAACAAAGTTGTTTTTAGATATCAGCGAAATCCACAGAACACATTAAATAACTGCTGCATCACATTATGTTCCACATAGTTCTATATTTCTTTTGTACCACATCTGTTCTCTGTGCTGTGCTTTTACTGTGTGCAACAGATTTATAGCACAAAAGGTTGACCGGCTCCCATTGTCCAGGAGAATAGTGGACATTCCCTTGTCTGAGCACTTGACTACAGTGTGTGGGAGGAATGGGAGGCATGCCAGGAACTCACTGGCTGTGTGGAAACTCTTGTGGAGTCTTTGGCTGATGCTCTTGACAGGTAGAGAGCTGATCTGTCCTTCACCGAGCCCGAACCGACGCTCCTATCTCGACCTTGGCTTGTCTGGGCGTCTCCGTGAGGCAACTGTGGACTCCTCCTATCTGCAAGGGAGCAGAGAGTGCAGCTCTTAAGACATGCAGTAATACAAACCCCGATGACAATGCTGTCAATGATAACAGTCCGCTCACAGCCAAGTCCATCTTAAGTTACAAAACGTTTCAGCGTCGAGGGAGATGAGTGACCCAGAGATAGGGTTACTTTCAAAAACCTTAACTTTTGGTCTTGGACAGCAGGGAAAACAAGGGGATTTTATGAGAGGAAACTTAAAACACATGTATCTTTTCATTGCTGATGATAAATGAAAAGGAGATGAGAATTTAAGATTTAAAAAAAAAAAAACGTCCACAGTTTTAACAGAATATACTTCTGCTAGTTAGCACAGCAGTGAGTAGAAGAGGATTTGACCCCCATTTGTATTGAATGCAGTGGGAGATTCAAAGCACAGTTGTCAGTGAAACATGTGTGGTGTCAGCAACAAGTTTAATGATAACCCTGTGTGCATTTATAGAGAGATGCTGGAGGGTCTCTTATCTGGGTACTATTGTTGTTCCTGGCGGCATGCAGGAACTATGTCATCTGCAACACGACCTATTTGGCACTCTCTCTCTAAAGTGGACGGCGTGTTGTTGCAGATCTGGGGACCTGTTCGCTGGTGTTAAGCAAATCAGAGTAAACCCTTAATGTTTATTTGACCCTCATTGTGACATGCAAGTCCGTTGACGGATTCTTTGATGACGGCGCCTGACAAGATAAACAACCCTGCCAGTTGTCTACGACCCTCAGCAACGGCATGCCATGGACTGACCGTGAAGCCCCAGAAGAAGAAAAAAGACAACAGCAACTGCTAGCTCAGCTTTAGGGGACCTCGATTGTTTGCACATTGTCTCTATGAGCTCCCTACCATCAAGCCGTCAGCACCTGACCAGAGGAATGTCACGGCCTGACCCCGTGGAAAATGTGAAAACGACGCCAGTTGGCTGATCGGTAGGTGTGCAGTATTTAGCCCGTAGCAGCAGTCCATGGATATAACAAGTGATAATCCCATGGAAGAAAAAAAAGAAGTTGTGCTGCGTTTTTGCGAAAAACAAGGAAACTTTCTATTTATCAAAGTTGTCCTTTTGTTAGATTTGAGGGTGAAATCAATTGAAATGTACGAGTGTTGCAAAGGATATCTGGACAAGCAACAACGGGGTTGTTTGAAACTCGTCATGAGTCTAAACAGGAAACATTAAGCCTTCCTGTGATAAATCAGCAGCCCCCGGCCTGCTGCATGGGCCAACCGACTGTAACTAATGTCCAGATTTAAATAACACACCTCCTATTTCACATAGTAAGCTCTCCCGGGACAAAGGGATGGACCAACAAGCAGGCGCCTCTCACGAGTCTGGACTTAAACTATTTTCATAGCTGGATGAACAGACAGGATGAGGCAGCAGAGCAACATGCGAGTCCTGCTGAAGTCGTACCCAGAGAACGGTCAGCCTCATCGCTTTCATTACCCCACAGCCACGACACGTTACTGGTCACAGACAGGAAAAACCTTGATCAGCAACTTTAACGATTCCACAACCTGAAAATGGACTCGTGAAAACAAACGTCTGGTCTGAATTGTAAATTGACCTCCAGCAGTTCTCTTTTTCTTTTTTCACAACCAAATTCGGTGTCCGTGTGCCAAAGTACAATCGGACCAGTGATCCTCTGTTTAACCACCTCATCCTCGAGGCCTTTGTGAAGCGATGTCTCCTGGCCTCTTTTAAGGCCTGGGTGACCATCCCCCCCACACACACACACACAAATATCCATCTTCTTCCCATCACTGGAATGGAGAAGAGCTATTACCGGCACAGAGATGTGAGGGCTTTTGGGCTGCCGACAGCTGTCCAAATGAATGGGAAATACAGTTGGTATTTGCTCTTCACCACCTTCACTATCATCAGCTGTTTGTGATTACAGCCACATTCACAGACTGTAATGAAAACCAGCTCGCCAAAAGTGTCCCGTACCCCACGGGTAGCCCATCCTGAGAGCCACGGGCAGACCCCCCCCCAAAGACAGCACAATTCAGCACAAAGCGACGGCGGCCATTATGGTGATGAAAACCAAATGAAATCAACTGTCAGTATTTCGAAAAGCTAGAAATGGTGTGACTCCTCGTCGGGTTGTTAATTTTGCAACAGCAGACGCACGCGGCTCTTCCTGGCTGAATTAAGTGCATCGACAGCAACACAGAAAGACAGGCTGTGATTGGTCCATCTTGATCTTTGACCTCCCATTCCGCACATGTTTGGGGATTAACGGTTCGAAAAAAGAAAGACACTTAGGACATCATAAACATGCCTGCAAAAGGGTACGGTGGAGACGCTTGACCATATGGCTCGGGACAACTTTGATAATGCACATCCTTATCGACAAAGACAAAGCGAGGAAAACATCCACTGTCCCTTTAAAAGTCATTCTTCAATCGTTTCATTGGAAAATCCTCTGCCATTTTTTATACCCTTTGTGCACTGGCACGGTTTGACATTCTAGTATCACATTGCAGGAAACAGTTTGGTTTAAAAAAAAAAAAATCACAACAATGACACCAATCCACTGCAGGCTATATTCTTTCCACTTATCCACCAGCTGTGAATCAGTGTCCAAGACAGACAGCCCAGTAGCACTTCCAGAACGGCTCATAGCCTCCATCATGATAGAGTGGGATCTTCGTATGGTTATAATATCGAATTCATTATTCTCCTGGGATTAATCAGTGATACTCACAAAAGTGCTCTCGGGCGTGGTCCACACTCGCTTGGTGGTACGTTTCAGTTCCGGGGTTCTGCGTCGGAGGAAGCTCCAATATTGTCCCTTACCAGCCCCTGTGTTGTTTGACTGAGTGGGTCTGTCTCAGTGCCCCTCTCTGCCTGTCAGCTCACTGTGTCTCGTTCTAGTCCACTGGCCTTTGTGACAGCTGATTTTTATCAGACCCCCTGCCCCAATGGGTGAGTTTGGCTATTTTGGGAGGGTGGCTGACAGCAGCTACTCGACTGAGTCACTTCAGTCAGTTTATCCGGGGACGGGGGCACCCCCCCCCCC
>OMLC01001358.1:7271-19100 GCA_900302585.1 Regalecus glesne
GGGGGGGGGGAGGGGGTGGGGGGGGGGGGGGGGGATCTTGTGGTTTGATTTACTAAGTCTGGTCTAAATGATTTTCCCCTGTGTTTGTTACTTAGAAAAGTGGGGGTTCAAAAGAAAAGCAAGCAAGCAAACAAGTCGGATACCAACTCTTGGATTTCCCATTTTGTGATTTCTGGCAGTAAAAAAAGAAAGAAAAGAGATGCTGTTGAATTTCGCCACATCCACATTGTTACATTTTTGTATCGAGAATGTTTGGCTCATAAAATTTGTTCACACACCTTTTACTGGGGTAATACTAGGAATTTAGGTTGTTCAAAATATCAGCTTATGAACAATGAATGTGAAATCTAAGAAATCAAGGTAACTGAATTAATGTGTTGCACCTACAGTCACTAGCTGTTCTCAGGTTATAAATCTCTAAATCTACCATCTTGTTTTGTTCCAGGCAATTCTATCCCCACCAGTAAACAGTAGCCATGTCAGACCTCTGTGTTGGAATCAACGGGTGAGTCTTAACACACCACATGCTCTCGTATCTTTTATAAACTCAGACTAACTCCCTGCCCTGACAGATTATAGGCTGAGGGGTTTGCCAGGTGAAAATTCGAATCGGTTTATGAAAATACTGTACTTTTGCTATTAACATAATTGCCCTTCTCTCCTTTTAGCTTCGGTCGTATTGGCCGTCTGGTCTTGAGGGCTTGCCTCCAGAAGGGCATCAAAGTTGTAGCCATCAATGACCCCTTCATTGACCTTCAGTACATGGTGAGACAAAAACAACACACAATTGGGTCAAATGTTGAATGCCGTTGGTTTGTTTTTTTTATCTCCTTGAAGTATTCACTGTGGGTCTTGCACTATTAGGGCAATTTGGATACATTCAAATAAGCTGTCAATCAACAGAATTGCCAAATTGTTTTCCTGGGATGCTTTGATCCTCGGGTAAATGTGAGGCATACGTTGTATAGCACGTTGGGTAGTTGCTAGACTAGAAAACCGCATTATAAAAATGACTCCAATTACCATTGTTCCCAGCAGTTTTAAGACAACTGTGGTCAAGCACTTAAGAAGCCCCGTGTCCATCCATGGTCTGTTAATAACTATCATCCAGTCTCTAATCTTCCATTCTTTTCTAAATTGTTAGTTAGAGCTGTGGCTCCACATCTACAGAAAACTATGAGCCTTTTCAATTGAGTTTCAGGGCCTGTCACTCCACTGAAACTGCTCTAACTGGAGTGGTAAATTGGTAAAGTGGTTTTGTGTGCATATACACGTGTACGTAAAACCACGAGTTACTCACACACAACCTCTAAAAACTTTATGATTAAAAGTAAGTCACCGGTAATTCCGCTTGGCATTGTTCTGTCCTTACCTCTGTGATAATTTCCCTCATTGAGTTTTAAAGTTGACTAAATGACACCCCTGAAGATTTACGCATGAAGAAGTGTCCCTTTTTTGATGCGTTTCTTTCTAAATCGGCATCACTTTTATGGCTGCTCATTCTGATGGTCACGGTGTAGGAGAACAGAGTAAATATGGTAGGGTGCATAGCACGAGACATCCTTGTCTATAGCAGAAACTAACAAGTTTGAACAAGTGGTGCAGTTGTGGCTGATAAGCGACTATGGCAAGTTGTTGAAGACCGGGGGCCATGGTTACTCGGTGGTTAATGCACTCACTTCAGGAACTGACAAACCTGAGACAGTGGGTTCAAATCTACCGTGAGGCTTCAGGAAGGGCATCTCGCCTTAATCCCCCAAGCTCCAACTAAATCCGTGTCCATCCCCACAATGGGGACTAAAGTGTGACATGTAAAAACAGGTCTTTAAGTTTGCTGAAGACCAATGCAGTCGCTGGTGGTGGGAAGATGCTGACACAACCCACCACAGTTGCCATGGCAGCTGGCAGAGATTCAAAGTGGTCAAAGCAAAACCATCGCATTTACCCAAGTCACCTTATCTTTCAGTTAATTACATAAGAGCAGTCTTCATGATTGTAACTTTAAAGAGTTGCATCATCCTGTATCACTGTTACTGTCCGTTTCCATGAAAACCAGCTGAAAAGGCACAGTACTATTGACAAAAATCACATGGTGATCATGCCTTATACCTCTATCAATTCTGGGCATCACTATTGGGGATTTCATGAGCTGTGTGTGTATAGGTACATTTTGAATGTTAGTCATTGTCAATGTGGATATAACGATCAAGCTGGTTGAAGCAGTCCTTGTTCATTTTGTTATGCCAAACAGCCTAATAAGTTTATAACATTAAATCTGTACTGTAATATAGGCTTCAAAGCCAGTGAATGACAATATTTATAGGATAACCAAAATCCCAGATTATATCTAGTCTCATATCACTATCATTATATACTCTTACAAAGCCCATCTGTAATGTATTAAAGCATGAAAAATATCTATTCTATGTTTGTTAGGAAGTGACTTTGTGAAGAGGAAATGAAAACCCCTCTAAATTGTGACGACTGTAATCCTGTCCCATAGGTCTACATGTTCAAGTATGACTCCACCCATGGCCGTTATAATGGCGAGGTCTCCCACAAGGATGGAAAACTTATCGTTGACGGCAGCGCCATCTCTGTCTTCCAGTGGTGAGTGCTGATGTTAACTGCAGAATATTTTGGGTTGTATTATGTGAGCAACAGCACGCGATACTTTTATTGATGGTACATTCGGGGCTGCTTTCTTTGATTTATTAAACTATCCATCATCCATCTGTCGTCAACTGCTTATCCAAAATTGCGGCACAGAGTCATGCTGGAGCCGACCCCTGCACTCATTCGGTGAAAGATGGGGAAACGTGCTGGACAGGTCACCATTCCATCTCGGGGCTTGAGCAATCAGAGCTTCAAGTGTCTTGCTCAGGGACGCTTCAACACGCTTTCTGCAGGGGTTGAGGATCTCACTTGTTAGTGGTTTCTGTTATTATGCTTATTTATTTTACAATATCAAAGCCTGATACCTAAAGGGAAACTCGTGATTTTCAAAATTATAGCTATCTATGATGTAGAGGTACAAGCAGGCATATTAATGAGCACTCTTCTATGTCTGAAACTGATAATTGCGTGAACCCACACCCACCAATGCAATTAAAGGTGAACATTCCTCATATATAGTGTACTTATAGGGCTAATGTTGACAATTGGGACTTCTTCTCTAAATGCAGATCAGCTCAGGTAGCGTTACTTGTTTGTAGTATCGTGGAGAAATTCCTGGCACATGGGATGAGGCTCCCTGCTGCACTTGGTAATGCCACACTTGGCTCACTAATCCTCCTTCAAGCCCCTGCTACTAACTGCTGATTTAGTCCATTGAGCGTCGGCGCCTCTGCTCTGCAAGGGACAATACCAGCTAATGCAACACAGAGAGAAGGGTCACAGAAGAGACATTCCTGATTTGAAGCTTGTGCTTTATATCCTCAGTTGTGGTTGAATAGTCTTTTCATCTCTCTTTTACTCCATTTTAGCTCACGCAATCTTTCTAAATCTGGAAGTCTCTATACACTCACATATGGCAATAGGACTTTGCAGATTATTTGGACTTCTAAATATCGGGGCATCTTCTAATGGAATGCCCAAATACAAAGTCGGCACACAAAAAAACCACTCCTAACAAGATTAGCTCACTCCCACTCTCTCTCCATGTCCCTCTCTCGATCTTTCTCTGTTTTACTCACTCTTTTTCTGTTTTCTAGGATTAATTTAATTTATTAATGTAGTATATTTTTATTATTGTGCAACATGTTCATTATTGCTACTACTGAACAACAGATTCCCTTTGTGAAGAATAATCCAAATGGATTGACTTGTTGGTTCTATGAAACACCAGCAATTTCTTTTCATACTCAATAATTCAGGTATTCAAAATGGTCAATAGTTGAATTGGGTCATCTGAATCTAAATTTAAAATAACGGGCAGATGTTTCAGCAATCATCTGAATGTCCTCTTCAGCTGTTACTCAAGAACATAAAATACTTTAATCCCTGGTAAGGATCAGAGATGTAAATGAGGGTACTCACACAGATTTAGGAAAACAATGGAAGCATAGATAAAAAGAATAACATCTTAGTCATGCTATTCTGCCCATCAACAATTCTATGATCTGTTGCTCGAGTCATCATTGATATGCTATATTGTATGAATGACTTCCAAGTTTGATCGATCTCTCTTTCTATGTCCCTCCCACAGTATGAAGCCAGCAGAGATCCCTTGGGGTAATTCAGGAGCTTTGTATGTTGTGGAATCCACTGGAGTTTTCCTCAGTGTGGAGAAGGCCTCTGTATGTACATGCATACACATGTAGATAAATTCACATCTATACATACCTGTAGTCCAAGTTCTAACACGTGCCCCTTTTTTCCTCTCCTAGTCTCACATCCAAGGTGGGGCTAAGCGTGTGGTTGTCTCCGCCCCCTCACCTGACGCTCCAATGTTTGTCATGGGAGTCAATGAGAACAAATATGACCCTTCCTCCATGACTATCGTCAGGTAATATATCCACAAAAACATACAAATGTAGCCCTACACCTTTAATCATTTAGGATTTAGGGCACTCGCTAAAGTCACACAAGCCCACTCTGGGTAATCTATTCTCGGTTTTTTTTTTCTGTGATAAAACAATTCTGTGTTTGGAGGATTAAAGTGCAGATAAATTTGGACCTGTCTATCTGTTTTCATCTCTACAGCAATGCCTCTTGCACCACTAACTGCCTGGCTCCCCTGGCTAAAGTCATCCATGACAACTTTGGCATTGAAGAGGCTCTTATGGTAAGTCACATAAAAAATGACTGCAAAAACACTACCTAGATAACCCCACGCCACATCTCTCAGATAATAAATAATATAATCGACATTTGTATCTCCCTTAACTGCCATACATCTATGATTCCTGGTTGTAGCTGTCTGTTAACATTTCGTATTGTTGTTTTTTAGTGACTGTATTTGTCCACAGCTACCAGTCGGTCTGTTTTCCCCATTCATCTGTTTTTATCTAGCGAACTGAAGCACCAGTGCTCTGTCTTAACTTACCCGTCTCTCTGCAGACTACCGTGCACGCATACACAGCCACTCAGAAGACAGTGGATGGTCCCAGTGCCAAGGCCTGGCGTGATGGACGTGGTGCCCACCAGAACATCATTCCAGCCTCCACCGGTGCTGCCAAAGCTGTGGGCAAGGTCATCCCTGAACTCAATGGGTCAGTACCTAAAATACACTTTTACAGCTATTTCTATGGAGTTGACCAATTTGACTGACGCCATCCACTTTGTTTTAACTGAAGTTCATTTCAGTGATTAAAGGGAGGAACAGGGGAGTGAGACGGAATGGAGATATTTTTTCCAAATGGAAATAATCTGTCACTGTGGATGTAGTATGAGTATGCAGAGATTAGGTCTGCTGTACGACCACATAACACTTAGTGGCTGTAGGGTTTTATTTCAACTCATTGCACTCAGTTCATTTGACTGATTGTTTTCCTTTCCAGTTAAGTGTTTTTATTTGCAACGAGCTGGTATTTGTTTGAATGAAAACCTTGGCATACAACTCTCAGTAGCACATGTTAGGAGACCAGAATGGGTAAGTTTGTGGACCAACATCAAATAAACTCAGAAAAAGCAATATCATTTTTATCTGCCTCATTGCTATTCAGTCCATCCTTTAATATCTGGGACCAGGAAATTAAACTGCCGAGTTCAGTCTGTGTTCATTTGTTGGTGCACTTTGATATGGCAGTTTCACCATTCCATGTTTAAGCCATACCATGAGGCAAGGGTGTGTAAGACCAGTACCACTTTCAAGTCAATCTTACTTGTATACCCCAATATCTGAAATTACACATTTGTCTCAGTGGAAATTACAGTAGTACAACAGCTCATCTTTAAACCCTCAATATTGGATAAGGAGCAATTTCCTAAAACCCTTTAGCAGGGAGAAAATGTAGGATGAAACCTCAAGGACAGCAACAGGAGGGATCTCTATCCCAAGACAGGCAATGGATGTTGTGTGTATGGAATAAAACATAATTTACAGAATACAACATTGAAAGAGGATAACAGAATCCTTATGGCCTTATAACCTGTATGAAGAATATGATGAGGAGGGTGCTAAGTGGTGTGCAGATAGTACCGGAACAGCTTAGGACCTAAGCAACATGACAACTATCACTATGTAGACCTGTCAGAAGGACAAGACCACACATACACACAGGGGAGACTGGCATCACACAATTCACATGTGTGGGAGAATAGACAGCAGAACAGTACATGGTAAATTCATTGAGATGGAAACCCACACAGTACAGATTGAGAATTGCACACTATAAAAGGAACTAATTGTAGGGTCAGGGAAAAAATATGAGTTTTAAGTTTTTTTTTATTTAAAGGACTCAACTGACTGCGATTGTCTGGCGGCAGCAGGCAGGTTATTCCACAAGAAAGAGGGCTGAAAGGAAAATGCTCTCCTACCTGCTGACTTCTTTTTACCTTCGGGCACTTAGAGAAGCCCTGTTTTTTTTGAGAGTTTAGAGGTTGCGATGGAATGGATAGTTTAAGGAGATCAGGTGGGTATTATGGGACAAGCCCACTTAGGAATTTATTTCAATAACCTTAAATTTTTGTCTACAGCAAGCTGACAGGCATGGCCTTCAGGGTGCCAGTTGCTGATGTATCAGTGGTCGACCTGACATGCCGCCTCACAAAGTCTGCGTCCTACTCTGCCATCAAGGAAGCTGTGAAGAAGGCTGCACATGGTCCCATGAAAGGGGTGCTTGGATACACTGAGGACCAAGTAAGACTGGAAGAAATGCATTATTATTTATTTATCGTGTGTGTTTGTAAGAATGTCTCCTAAAATGATTTGGTAATACAGTGAGTGAATAAGCTGTCATTAAGGCGTTTTTGTTTGTATTTACCCCAGGTGGTCTCCTCTGACTTCATTGGTGACACCCACTCCTCCATCTTTGATGCTGGCGCTGGCATCTCCCTCAATGACAACTTTGTCAAGCTCATTTCCTGGTTAGTCCCTATTTCTTGGTCTGCATTCAGAGCTGGCTGTCTGTTGTGAGCCGTGGCTCGTAACTCATAACCTATTACCGTCCCAGAATCTTGCACCTGCGATATAAACCCTCCTACTCGTGTGTACTGCAAAATCAAGTTGTAACTAGAAAGCCCCAATCATTTAGATTCAGAATGTTGCCTGTCAAAGTAATGAGGAATTTGTGAGAATGTTAATCGTTTTAGAGCTTTAATTATATGAACTATTTATTGTTTAGTCTAGTAGAACCCCAATTTCTCAACTTTTCTCTCCTTTTTCTTTTCAATGTCTCTAGGTATGACAATGAGTTCGGCTACAGCCACCGTGTTGCTGACCTGCTGATGTACATGCACTCCAAGGAGTAGGCACTTCCTGTACAGAAAGGATGTCAGGAAAGGGACCACCCCAACCTATCACCCTCCTCTGCTCTTTTACACACAGACTCCTCCCATAGCAAAGTCTTAGCATCACAACTCTTTAGCAATCCTATGTAAACAGCAGCAGCAATGCATTTTGAGTGTTTTGAGTTCATCTGTTTTCTCCTTTAATTACAAAGGTTGGTCGGTGACAGTGTTTGTTGTGTCGGTGTGTGTGCCCCCCCCCACTTCCACTGCCGTTTTAGATGTGTCTTTACGGTCACATTCCATGGTTGACTACTGTATCCATCTCCCTATTGGTGTGTTTTAAAGGCTTAATAGCCAGTGGAAGGAGAAAGAAGAGAGGCAGAGCTACTGTAATACTGCTAATGAGCAATGAGAATAAGAAAAAAACAATTATAAACCTAAATATGTCTCCATGAGTTTTTATTATCTTTGAGATTTCACCATTTTTTCCCCCCAATCGAATTTGCCCGAATACCTTGCAGGTAATGAAGATATCCAACAGCAAAATTGGTGTATGTACTACAAGTGTTGCTGGAGTGTTGACCTCAGATTTGACCTTCTCCCTGCATCTTGGAATTGGTTGCCACTGTACCAGAAACCCCTACTGCTTCTAGTTGATGGAAAATGAGCAACACCTTTTTTTTCTTCTTTTTTATGGGTACCATGTACATCTTTTTACATTATTGCCATTTGACAGGCCACACCAGATTATAACTTGAAGTTAATTCACACTTGCAGTCCCTGTTGCATGTTTTGGGTTATCTTTTGCCTTTTTAAGGTGGGAGGAAGCCCATGCAAACTCCATACAAAAGGAGCTTGTGTGAGATTTGAACCCAAGACCTTCTTGTGAAGGTACAGTGAGATCTGTGGTGCTATAAATGTTATTTATCTTGTCTCTTTCCACAAAATGGAAGATTTCATAAGGGATTTGTTGAAAAATATTTTAGAAGTGGCAGTTCCACATAGGTTACATCTATAAAAGTGCATCTTCTCCATCAATTTGTCTATTTTGTATAAAGGTGTGTATTCTATGGCTGTCGGGTTATAACAGACTTTAGTATGTGAAATGGCCATTTTTTTCCCCTCAGTATTAGTAAATCAGGTACTACTTAACAGGTCACAATTCCATTAGCCTCACTTGAGAGGCAAAAACGCCTTGAAACATTGATATACAAAGCCTCTAATTTAGATTACCTTTAAACTTTTTCTTTATGCCACCAAATGAATGTGCCACTGCTGATGCCAACACAAGACATGGCAATAGCTTATGGGGATTAACTTGATATTGTTAAGACTTGAGATAAGCCTGATGAATTTCCATTTGATGCTCTTAAACTCAGCATTTCGTTAACCGCTGTAATGAGAAGCTAGATATAGATGTTCTGTGGTGTTATCAATTAAGTAGCCTAGCACTGTTGCCTCACGGTAAGGTCATGGGTTCAAATCCTGTCCCAGCTCCTTTATGTGGAGCTTGTATGTTCTCGTGTCCGCATGTTTCCTCCCACCATGAAAAAACATCCACATTTATTTTTACCAAACTTATGTTGGAGTCAAAGCTCATCTGGATGTATTTCCAGTCAAACTCTATCCCTCTGGCTCCTACCCACAGAGGAAGGCACCTGGAAGGATGGAGTGAGGAATACAAATCAGCAAAATTAAGATCGTTACTAACAAATGTCCGACATTTAGATATATGTAGATATTATAAGAAAGAAAGAAAGGATTCCCTTATCAGTCCCACAAGGGGATATTTGGATTTCTCTGCATTTTTGCTCCAACCTATTATATAGGGGCAGTGAGCTGCCAACACATGGCGCTCAGGGAGCACTTAGGGGTTCAGTGTCTTGCTCAAGGACACCTCAACATGCTATATGCAGGGCTGGGGATAGATCCTGTAACCTTCTGATTCCCACACGACTGAGCTATGACGGCCCTTAATTACTCTTAATACTCTTTATGCCTGAGCAAGGCGATAGAAAAAAATCCACCTGCCTACTGCTCCTATTCAATACGATTTGTTAAATGCAGGGAACAAATTTCGTTGCAACTAAATAATGATACAGTAAAGCGGTTTTCTTCATGCTTCTATCGCTTCAGAACGGGGCACGGTTTTCATATGCTTTGAGCGCCATCTGCTGTCTCTGGGGAATAGTGCAGCCTGAACATCAGCACAGCACTTCTTTTGGCCATCACAAACGCGAATCGGCTTAACTGGACACGTTTATTTAAGAAATGTTTCGTTACTCAATCAGGAGATATCTTCAGTCTGAGCTGACTGCAAGTCAGTCCAGGACTCTGGTCTTCACTTATCTATAGAACTGTTTAACATAACGATGTTCACATCTTTGACAGGGAGGAACGCTGGTTTGAAAGGGAGGGGGATAAAGATGGCATCTATTAATAAGTGGTGACAACCATCACTGAACAAAGGTGAGGGCCCTAGAGTACGTCTGTGATCATCCTACAATGGTGTGATTGCTAATATTCACCAGTCTTCTGTGAATAGTACTCATTACAACTGAATGTGCAGTCAAAAGCCAATCTGCATGTGGACCCAGCTTATTGTGGTGCGATGTCACTGTATGTTTATAGGGTGGGATGAGATCTAGAACATAATATGTAACGTTGACAATTAAACAAGGGACGCAATATGAATACTATGGACAAAGAAAATCAATTTTTAATTAACTGAAGATACCAGTCTCCATGTACAATATTGTTTGATTAAAAGCTTGTAGTACACAGGGATCAAGTTTTATCTAAGGTACACAAAAACGAAACCTTGAAAGAGTACAGGTAGTGCTCAACTTGCAAATCTGGAGGTGCCAGAGCATAAAGGACTTCCATGACAGAGGCAACCAACTAAAGTCACCAGTTTCACAGGATGCTCATAATCACAATAGGAGGTGAATCTGTTCAACTGGATCAGATGTTAATTGAGGTACGTGTATCGCTCAAACAGGTGGGTTCTTCAGTCCTAGATGGTAGAAATCACCCATTTCAATACTTTGATAATTGCATTGGGCATGCATCAAGACTTTATTGTGGTAAATAACTCATTGAGCCTAGCTTTCTCACTATAAGAGGTGGCATCTGCACAAGTATCTGAAACAGCTGCTAGCCGCATGGTCCAGATGAGCTACTCTCTTCCTCAAGTCTTATAGGAGAGGAGCTCCTCTCACAGTTCCTCTTCAGTGAAAATGTATCCTCCCTTTACAGACTAACGTGTCGCCTTGGTCTCTCATTGGACACGTTTTGCTTTCCTCCTGCGCTCACATAGCTTCTTGACGTTTGGGTCACTGTCGTTTCCTGTCAAAACATGCAAAGATGAAACGTTTATTTCAAACCTATACATTTAAGAAAGTTTAATCAAGCATAAATAAAGACAATATCCCAGGAAGCCGAGGCCACACCAAAACATGCTCATTACCTCCCATCATTTCTTGTGATGGTGAATCCCTGAAGCCCGAGGCTGGGGACAGGACTGTGCGTGTGTAGTCTTCTTACAAGTCCACAATCATCTTCATGGTCCATTTTGGAGTTCAAGGCACGGTTATTGTTATCGTACTACGACGACAGGTCCTTAACTTCCTCCCAGTGTGCAGTTTCATTGTTGTCCAATATGAGGACGATGACCATCTTATCTGCAAAAATAACAATAGTGTTATGATGCATACTCAATAATCCAGGTAGGGAAATCACAAAGAGGTGAATCTGTTAAACTGGATCAGAAGTTTATTGGGAAATGTTTTGTCAGTCACCAGGTGAATGATATGGCCGGATGTCCCTCGTTGACGCTATGGCGTAGGTTAAATCAACTGGCTTCTTACTTACTGAAGTGCATGATCAACCACTGAGAAATCATGGCCAAGTAATTCAGTCGATTCCAGTTAACTGTGACATGAATGTAACTATGAGGCAATATCACTTACTAGATATTTGTGGATATTGACTATGGCCTCCTTCACCCCCCCCTTTTCAAACCAGCGGTCCTCACAGTCCTGAGGTGTTGGCTCTCCTATGCCAACACGTTGGGTCAGGACTCTGCGGTCTACACCCACCTACAGGCAAGTGGCCACTCATTCAAGGATGATGATGTTCACATCCTTGATAGGGAGGAACGCTGGTTTGAAAGGGGGGCGACAAAGGGATTCTGAAAAAGACGGATTTTTTTGCATGAACATGTAGTTCACTGAATCGCACACCGAACTCCACCTTCAGCATTTCCAGTGCTTCCACGCACTTTTCAGCTGGGAACGGGACCGCTGGGTTCTCTGTCGACAGGTTTTGGGTAGCAGGGAGATGGACGAAGTGGCGCTTTTTCACTTGTTCCAAAAGCAGCGCTAATTTCACCTCAAATGCTTTTATGTGTGAATACATGTCGCAAATGAGTTTCCC
>OMLC01001374.1:0-12623 GCA_900302585.1 Regalecus glesne
CTATGTGAGTTTTCTCTCACCATCAAAAAGACATGCATGTTAGGTTTAATACTCCTGCTTGTGCCACTAAGCAAGACAGTAGGAAAAAGAAGTAGAGTTGGTCCCCAGATGCCTCAGCTGCTCACTGCTCCTATACAATAGGATGGGTTACATGCAGAGATTAAAATGTGTTACATATAGGTACAATGACAAATTAATAAAGCTTTTTCTTCTTCTAATATGCCATCCAGGGGGAAATTCAAGGAAGGATAAGAGCAATGGGCTAGGGAGCACATTAAGGAAATCCGTATTTAGACTGGAGGAAATGGATCAAGAGAAATTCCACAGTCCTCTTTCTTAAGATCAAAGGATTCATACAGTTCAAGGATATAAATGGGGAATGCCATTTGTCTTCTAAAGGTTCCCCTTTAAGGAAGAAAACAGCAAAGACACAGATAAGGATTCCAGAGGACAACCAAGTGCTCTTATCTTTAGACAGATCAGAAGTCTGTTTTTCTGTCAAACTTACCATGTTTGTCCATGAGTAAATCACATGACAGAACTTTAAGGATTCACTCAACAGGTCTATTTGCAGTGCTTTGTATCATCAATGCTGCTGTGTTTATATGAGTGTGTGTATTATTTCATCTTATGAATATGCTGTAAATTTCCATATACATTTAAAATAGTGTAAATATGAATGATTCAAGCCTGCATGTTCATTATACAATAGCAAGGACATAACACAGGACAATACATATGTCTCTGGCCTCATACCTCATCTGGGCTGGCAGCTTGGTAAACTCTACAGGTGTCTTCATAATGCTGCTCTGCCTCAGCCTGATCGGTCACACCGTTGGCTTCATACACAGGCGTCACATTGTGCACTAAAGCAATGGCCTTCACTGCTTCATGGACTCTGCTGCTGATGGTCTTACGAACCTTAGTGGCTGCGGGAGCTCTGGAGGCTGAAAGGTCATGGGTGGGCTGAAGGGTGAAAAGAATTAAGAAGAAACACCATACAGACAAGGACAATGAGTCTTGAGTCTCGGTCTTTCTTTATGGGCAGGCTGTGAAGAAACTGCAAGCTCAGTATAATCCCAATCTATAATTTGCAACAAACAACAAATCATGATTTCCTTTTCAGAGTTGCAGTCACAAACACATCAACGTTCTTTAACATTTATATAAACATACACTTAACTAAGAAATGAAAAACTTAGTTATATGAATACAAATTACACCGGATGCATGTTGAAGAATGGGGATAAGAGAATGACTTGACTAACATCTAGTCATAGCATCAGAGTCCTGATGGCATGTAAACATAACCAGATGTGTAAAGAAAATATGATCAATTAGCATTTGCATGATGGCCCTACTATTTTTAGAAGCTATGCGTTCCAGGGGTTAATGGTAGTGTCATTAAAGAAGTCCGGTCAGTGATTCGCTAGTGGGCTAATCCTGTTTCCTGCTTCACTAACCCCTGGTGTCAAAGGGACAAAGGGTGTCATATGAAGTCAGGAAGCATTCAACCAAACAATAATCACAAACTGCATAAGACAATGACTGTGACTGTTTTCTTAAACATTTATAAAGCACTTACAAGCTAAATCTTTACCGTTAGCTCTCTGAAGCCTTCTGAATTGCATCAACTGCTTTTTGCCCTCAACTGTGGAATTTAATGAGGAGTCTAGATTTTTTGGTTGGTTACCTGTGTGTAGGCACTGAAAACATGGCTCTGTACTTCATCCATTAAGTCCATTCCATACGCCACAGTTCCAAGATGGAGTCGCCTGAACACCATCTCATTCTGTGTAAGAGTGCCTGCAAAATATAAATAAGGTAGTTACATTTTATAATCCTGCCACTGAAAGTCTTCAAAAACAATAAAAGTTTAATTCGAATGAAAAAAATCTAACTTCTACCATCTGACAGACACCCACTATAAAACAATAATCATAGTAATAGTAACAATAGTATCGAATAAAAAGCAAACTTGATTATTTAAATATTGACAAATCATTTTTAAACATTGGATCTTTTATAAAAATGAAAAAATACAGAAGAAATACATTTTATGTGTAATAAACTAAAGTATTTTTCACCATAATGGATGCATTGTTTTTCTAAACTGGATGCTGTCATTTTCATGGGTTGGGATTTTAAAATGGCATCTATTACCTGACAGCGGAGATTGTTAGACTCGTTTTGTGCTATGGTGACTGTGAAGAAATTAACAGGAAAGCTCCAAAGCCTGCCCTGCCACACAATACACACCCTCTGAAACCTCACACTTATTTTAAAAGTAGTTTCTGTCAGTATATCTAAATGACCTTGGAGGCCCCATATATACATTTAGCTGACATCTGAACTACAGACCCCACCATGCTTACCACACTCCGGATGGGAAAATGGCTGATCATTTTATTGGCCATGAGGGCTGTAAATCTGACAGGTAGTGGCTTGTTCCTGAGGAAATGCATTGGTGAACGTGTGCTACTGTGAGTGGGCAAAACCTTTGGGACTTCATGATTTAAGGATTCCAAAAGTGGCATGTCTCCTAACTGGGGAGGGGAAAAACTAAATCGGTCACACCAGACAACTCCTTAACAGATCCTAGGCCTTATTAGCTCTCAACAGTGCTAAACATTACCTTTGTTAAAAATGAATGAATAAAAAAGTTATGTGTCACTGAGGGGCAAATCAAAATCCATAAAGACATCAACACATTTTGGACACATACATGAAAAACAACACAGACAATATCACAAGTAGGCATGACCAAGACCTCAATAAACTGTGAAAAAAGGCAAAGCGAAGTAAATGGAACATATGGAAATACTGAATTTTGTTGACTTTCTTTTAACACAAATCATCCAAGAAAGAAAAAAAGCATCACTCGGGAGAAATCACTCTAAATCAAATCTGTCACTAACACCTGATTTCTTGATTCTTGCTATACTTTTCAGCTCTCTCACCAGTTTTGTCTGTCAGCAGGTAGGAGATTCGTCCCAGCTGTTCAGGTATGGTGCTGGCTCTCACCACTGTCCCCGGAATCTTGGAGTCTTTCCTAATCATCCAACTGAAAACCATCTTACCCATATCCAGATTGACACGCAAACTGTAAGTACATACAACATGACTTTACAATGATGATTTTCCTGACATTTTTCATTATTTGCATATATGTGACATATATGGTTATGGGGGCTTGAGAGTTCTAATAGTTAGGTTCATTTTATTGTATTTATTTTTAAATTAGAATGTTTGCTAATGACAACAGGACCTATTGAGAGGAACCACAGTATTTAAAGTCCCACCTGATTGGCACAATATTCGAGAAGAGTAGGAGGAAGCGGAAGATCTGGAGGTACCAACGGCCAGCGAAGTGCTGGAGGGCTACCATGACCAGTGACACCACCACCAGTGCTCCAAACAATATCTTGGTCAAACAGTTTACCTCCAGGTCAAACAAACCCACCTATCATGGAAGCAATCAGTGAAAAGTTGCTACTGACGCCTGCAACAAAATACTGTTTTAAGCAACTGGTCTTTGCTTCTGTCAAGCCCTTGGAATAACTAAAGATATAATAATGTTTAAGAGAAAAATAAATTCAAAACCTTATTAAAACAATTCTACATTCGGTGGGTGGTGAATAAATTAATGTAGGGAAGTCTGTGGTTCGTGTCACTGTACCTTGTTCTTTGGGTTGGAGGTGTTCATGACACTGCGCAGCTCCTTGCCTGTGTAAATCACAACCCCCACAATAGTACCTAAGGTGGGGGAAGAGAGTGAGTGAGAGAGAGAGAGAGAGAGGGAGAGAGAGAGACAGACAGACAGAAAGATAGATAGACAGACAGAGACAGCCACCTCAGGCTAACATCATAAAAAAAACACGCGTGCATAAAACATAGTATGTCAAGAAGACGTTTGCCAGACTCTTAGCATGAAAGGATGTTTTTCAAATGCCAAATGACAGTGGGAATATAAGATGAAGATTGCCAATTACCTAATGGCTAACATATGTTGAATAAGTTAAAATGGAATCACTCTTCTATGGAGGAAGCCAGCCCACTTGTCTATTATGGTTAGCTGCCTTAGGGCCATTTATAAAAGACTAAATGTCTTGTTGCCTCTATTTTTTCTTCTTATGTGTGTGTTTGAGTGCATACATGTGCATTTAGAAAGAGAAATCATCAGCACATCAACGGTGAAGGAAGTAATGCTTCATTGAAGCTTAGAGGGAGGGCTAGCCCTGGTTACTTCCTGGTTATTAGTTACACCGCCGACTGAGCCAGATATTTACCAGAGGCGATGACAGTGCTCGCCCACAGGGTGTTCTCAATGCTTAGACTTTCGTTAACCGGTGGGTCTCCATCTTCCTAGATGTAAAATAAAACAACATTCATATACACAAAATGAAATGATTTGTTGCATCTATAGCCAGACAAACAGACGCTGTTGTCCTAGTTTTATGCATTAAATGTTAAATGCATTAAAACAATGCATTTAACATGCAATGCTGTATTCAAAACACACAAAAAAGCAAAACAGATGTATTTGAGTAAAGCTACCACTCACTCTAGTGAAGGTACCAATGAAGTTGTGGATATCAATGTTTGGTTCCTCTGCATACACATATGATCTAATTTGGAGAAGGTCCTATGGGGCAAAAACAATACGATTAAGGTTGAATAACACAGGGAGATCTCAAAATCCCACAAAAATGCTACCAAGAACCTTTTCCAAGCTAATATTTGAAATTAACATTTGAATTTGATCAATTCAAATAACTTGGAATTTTTGACTACCTTGATCATTGATCAAAAAAACTTGATAGTTATTTGATGTCTTTTTGCTCATCAGTCATTTCAAATTGATCTATAGCCATGTATTACTCCTTTAAACATAGGTATACACTTCATGCCATTCAATGGGGTCACTGCTGATTTAGCAGTGCTTGATCTCTGTTTAATGACATCTCACAAGAGGCAGGGGAGTGGCTATCATAACTGGGCCAGGATTAGAAATCAAAGGGCAACAAAAAAGAATAACCATAAAATAAATAAGAGTAGATATATATTTTTTCACCATCCATTATTATCAGACAAGTACATGCATGCAATTTAGTCTCACTCCATTCTGCTAGGGAGAGGGATTAATGAAGATAAAGCCAGATGGAGTAGAAGCCAAACAAAGAAGTTCCCAGCCTCTCTCTCAATTACATATTTTAAAAGGATGGACTTGTTTTGTCTTGTGAATTTAAACGTGTAACTTTCTCCATAAAGTGTTATCTGTGTCCACCAGGTCACCTTGGGTTCTATTTAGTTGATCAATCAGTCTCAATCAGAAAAAGCGGCTACTCTTACTCTAAGGCTGGCACACTTCCGCCAGAATAGCAACATATTTCCCATTATATTGTAAATGATGCATAACTGCAGAGATTGTGCACGTGGGAGCTGAGAGTATGGGGGTATTTTCCTTTTCTATAGTTTCACTAATTCAACTTTTTCAATTCCCAAACAGAGGGATTTAAGAGGTGAAATCAGAAGTTTCTAGGCCCACTACTCAACACCAATGCTCTGGCGTCTGTCTGTCATGTGACTTACAGCTGCAGTGGGCAGTCTTTGTGTGCAGGCCACTGGAAGGCGTAGTTTCCAATCTGTCTCTCCATCAAGCTGGTCAGTCCGCAGGAAACAAGAGCCTAGAAGAGGGCAAGAGCTACTTCTCATATGACAAATAAACACTTCCACCTCTAGGGGGCACTACTAGATTGGGTTTTAGTTTAGTAAGGTGCATCACAATCTGGTATTCATACAATATAAAATTAATTATTATATTTCCATACATAAGGAATGCTACTGCTTCTGTTGTTTGTTTCAACTTTAGGCTTTTTTGATACATATATTTTACATGGCTTAACTTTACTTGCTTTTTCAAAAAGACCGGTATAACAATTAACAGTCTAAATTACATAAGGCAATCATAACTGACAAGGTGCACCACTTACAGATGTATCTCAGCAGCATGCTACTGCTGGGAGGGAGTGGAGGCATAAGTAGACATGCATCCACCCTAGACCATCCCCCCCATTTGTCCCACATGCGTCATCCTGCCCAGAACCCCCAATCCTAGCCTGGCCTAGGCTCTTCATAATTGACCTAATGGCCTCCACATGGAAGAGAGATAACCAAACACTATTTCCAGTAAAACAAAGCTGTTGTTTTTCTACCCCCAACAGGAAGACACAACCATAACATGCATCTAGCTTTCCTTTCAGCAACACATTGAGGTGGTAAAAGCCAAAATAGAAGCCATTGGTTTCATTATGGACTTTTTCCATTTGCAGTTTGTTGGTAAACGGTTGCTGTTTTTTAAGGATGTATGTATCTTTTGTAAATTTGCAAATGAAGAAAGCAATGTTTATAACATCAGTACCCACAGATCTTTTTCTAATCAACGTTTGAATATTCAGATGAAGCATCTGCGTATCATTGTCATTTGGTTTGTCTTTGCATTTTATTTTGTTTGTTCGTGTGCCTTGATTTAGCTTTTCGTTAACTTATAATTGAATGACAAATCATGCCATACGTCACCAACAACAATAAATGAAAAGTCAATGGTTTTTTCGCCAACACATCCTTGATCACACTTCCGAGTATCAGCTCCCCACCATAACACACTTTGAGTGATAGCTAAATACTGGACCAAGTTACAATTTAGACATTGTGAGACTTCCTGTCCTGGCTCAGGGCTAATCCCTGTACCTCAGCACCAGTTTAAACAGGCCATTTCCCCAACCAGCCAACCAGCTAGTCTGCTGTAGAGTTTTGGATGAATGACCAGCAGATGTTTACCATTTCTTTCAGAGGTCCTTAAAAAGATCATGTCAGCAGGAACACGTTGGTTCTACAAAGGGAGACAGAAAGAAAAACGTGACCTCAGCATCACATCCTGAACCCACCCTTCTCCTCCTCTGCTCTTAAACTGTAGAAAGCAAGACTTTTTACCTTTTCATGTGTCACATTACCTGCAGTCAGTCCGTCAAAATAATAAGCCCTCTAACAAATCATTCAGCCCTTGCCTGAATGGGACCCTGACCGGGTTTTACACTCTACTTGACCTGGTCCGTACTCTATGAGCACTACTTAGACTGATTGGAAGATGAATTTCCCCATCTGATTCATTTCAACAGACTTCCAAACACTGTGCTGTGCATGGATTATTAAGTGGTTGATGATCAAATAAATCTCTATTATGGCTCTTTGCATCAAGGTAATGTCTATATTCTAAATTGTATTACTTTTGTCAGTCATTTACTTAGACTCAACATATTTGATCATTACAATTCACAAAACCACGAGTGACTCAACTATGTCAGAAAAGTGTGTGGAGTAACATGTGTGACCTTTCCTTCATCTGTGTTGAAGTGAGTGTTTTAGAAAGAAATCCCCAGTTGGAAACAGAAGACAGAACTCACTTCTCATATTTCATGTACAAAGGCTTCAGAAAATCCACAAGAAGAGCAAGCAAGCAATGAAATAGATAGCTTCTGCCAACTGTCAAACTCAGGACTGTTTTAACCCTATTTAGGATACATACTGTTGATGGGATTTCAAGTGGGCTTTTTTTGCTGAAGTAATATCGATAATCAGTTCATCGTTAAATGCATGTTTAAGATTCAGTTAAGGGCATTTAAAGTTTCTGTCATTTCTGTATGCATTGAGTTTGACATATTGAAGCTCAGCATTGATCACAAGATTACAAAATCTTTACTAACTCCTTTCACCTCAGTCACCAGTCTAGCACAGAAGATTAACAACCCACTCATTCTTCGTTATTTAAATGGCAACTTGACAATCCCACTAAGAAGCAGGACTATTCACAAATGTGGCAGAGGTAACATTCTACAAATGTATGTCATGGAAAGAACAAACCTTTTCCACAATGATTAAGTCTCCAACTTGAATCCCACTGCTTTTAATCTTCACTGTTCCTGAAAGATAAAATAAGCATTCAAGTCAATGGGTTATTATGTATCTGTATCATTTAGTTTGTATCATATGTATGATGATAAAATATATATGCAAGTCAAAATAAACAGTTATTTATTGGACAATACATCATATTTTCACTAAATATAGTTAGACTGCCTAAACAAAGACATAGTCAAAACTATCCATGGAAACATTTGCTATAGGTCTTATAGGATTTATAACAGAAGAGAGAGGTGTTATATATATAAAAAACCCAATAATGTTTACTTACTGAGTCTATACAAAAAGAGGCCAATATCTTGTGTTTCTAACAATGCAAGGTATGAATAGTTGTTGTACATGCCCTAAAGAGTCAGCCCATTGAATTTGGGTAGGTAATTTTTCCATGCAGATTTAAAAGAAAGCTGGGGGAGTTGATCCTTTTCTCTCATTCCATTTGGAATGAAGAGGCAAAATTGTTTGGAGGAGGTCACCGACCCATGACCTCTGTCATGGCCTCTGGGTTTTGCATGTGTAAGACATTAAAGCACATTAATATTGCTATGCATTAGGTTCACATAGCTTCACATAGTACTCTGTTCCAGTAACATGAGACTTAAATGTTGGGATTTTTTCCTTAGAATTATAACTCGATGTAATATCCAAATCAAAAAAATTGTCCTTAGCAATAACAACACACTGTTTGTTACCAATCAAATGATGACGTAAAACTTTATCAAAGCTTCAATGAAAAGAAAGGACAATGTTGAAACAAGTTTCTTACTATGCTCACAAACATAACTCTTAGCCACCTTACACCATTAATTAACTGTTCCATAAACCACAGCCCCCCCATGTGCTAAGAAATGCACTGGAGCCACCATCATGGAGGCAAAGAGTCATTGTGTTTATGGGTAAGACAAGCTGCCACATCAAAGTGGCAAAGAGATGGAAACCCCGAGAGGTCTCCTGTTTTTTATTGCTAGTAGCACTTTATTCCAAGTTCTCTCATGTACACTTTTATATTTCTGCTTTGAATTACCCACCATTTCCTTTAGCCCCTGGAATTTCGAACAGAGCCAACCTCCTACAGTTAATACCCTCTTATGCAAAAAGCAAAGAACTCGACTTAGATATCATCTCATGTCAGGCATTTAATGTAATTTAAGTTTCACATTATTACCTCTTGTTGAAAGCTTGCTGTAAATCTGTGAATTAACTTCTTTGTCTCGAAGATAGCACCTTATCTCTTCAACTGCCTCTCTCACAACAGTGGCAAACAAGACAATGCCCTAGTGAGAGGAGAGGTAATTAGTGGCTTATTTCTAAAAAATCTGATCTAAAGAAAATGCAGGGGGAAATAATGTAGGTTAGGGTCAGGATAAACGGAGTATTTGGATTTGTCTGCATATCCTCTAGCATAGTACTAAATCATGAGACAGTTGTAATGGTGAGCACAGAAAAAAACACATTACTTATAATCTAATGAAATGGATACTGAACAATCACAGATGACAATGCAATGCAAAATGCTGGATGCATACCAAAGGGACCCAGTAGGTATAAAGGGCACCCAACCGTAGTTCATTCACAAACTGAGAGCAAGCCAACAGCAAAAAGTACAAATTGAAGAAGTACTTGAACTGGTTAAACAGCACCTGTGAACACAAAACAAATACATTTACTAGTAGCAGAAATTAAACTGTCAGTTTGCATTCTCAGTACATGACATACATTAACGAGATGGCTTTGCACAAAAAGGAGTTAAGGGAATATGTAAAGTACTTTGTGCTTGGTCCGAGCCACAAAAACTTGACCCACAATAAAATAAAACTATAGCTCGAATAACATGGATTGTAACCCGAGAGTAACTCATAAATCAAGCATGGTCATCTGATCTATACTGTTATGATACGAAACTTCAGTACTGTACACTAGACTCCTATTCAATCAACTGTCAGTGTTTGACTTCATGGTACATAGATATGAAATGTTTAGGGTTTTTTTTTGTCATGCCAAAAACATCTTTTCTTGCATTGATGTTCAGATTTTACATGACTTCCATACTTTTATGAAATTCAGTGCTACCAATGTCCAATATAAAGATGATGGAATTGTTGTGACCTTTCAAAGCTATTGAATGTTGTGTCCTAAGCTTGATGATTGGATAATAAACTAGTCATGCATGCAGTTATATAGACAAGGCATACTGCATTGTACAGAGACATTGACAAAAACTTGTTGAAATTGACAGAATTTTTGTATATATTTATAAAACATCATCACACTTTGCAATGCAAAAGAGCCATGGCTTGTCTTAAGGTTCTCTAAACAAATCTGAACAACTTTCACTGTTTCACTTCACATATAAAAAAGGCTATAAGACTTGAAGACGACTGGATGTCTGGAAAATAAATGATTATGTAAATCCTGCTTGGAATATGTTAGGGTAAAAAAAAAATCTTAGTGAGCTCTGTGCATGTGCATGTAGCTGAGGAACAGACAAACAGCTGAAATGCAAGTCACATGACCACGGCTAATGCCATTTAATACTATAATATCCACCTGAAAAATCAGCAGCATTACCTTCTTATGGATAAATTGACTGGTTTTGTTTAAAAATACACTATTTGGGAAAATATATGATATCTGCTCTGCCAAAAGACTAACATCATCTGCTAACTTGATCCAAGAAGTGTGAAATGATTTGAGTTGACTAAGATCTGACCTATTAAGAGGAGACATTATTTTTACCATAATAGCTATAGCAATTTTCAAATGAAACCCTTCATTTATACCATCTATAGCTGTGTATGCACCGGATAGTCTTTCCTTTCAGCGCTCCTCCTCTCCATCTTGTTACATGGCATAAATTAGCTATGAGGCATTGCAACAGTATATTCTAATCACAACATATATCTCACACATCCAAGTTGGACCGTAAAGATTCTTTGCTGTGTATAATCTATCATGAAATGTCTGCCTGCAAGATTAGATGAAAAAAAAGTGCCAGAAGGTCATTACCTAAAAAAGCAACCATGTGGTATAGTGACACGTTGCAGATGAATTATAGTTATAATGACAAGAAACACATAGGACTTGTTTTTAGCTGTGTTTATTATCCATCTGTAGATTAGATTACCATTAGAATAAATATTAGGGAATCAATTTGAAGCTCTAACAGACTGACTCATGTGGCAGTTGAAGAGCATGATGAGCATGAGTTTCTAAAGCAAGTAAATCATATTAATTTTATTTTATAGTCCTTTAAAGCTCCAAATCTGTTAATTTAACACCACTTCACAAAGGATAGGGGTCACCATTCCGAGATGAGATCAAGGCAGATAAATCATGTCAACAACAGCAAAATAAAGAAAAAGAAAATAGAATTATGCTCAAAAGACACAAGAGTAATAGATCTTTAAAAAAACAGCAAAGAACACACATTTTTCTGTATAGATTTCAACATCCAGTTATTATTGATCCACTGAGTAGTCTTGAGGCTGTCACAGAAACCAAACCCTCAATATACCAAAGTTCTAACTGAAGTCTAAGAACAGCTACGAATCCCTAATGAGATGATCTGAAAGACTTAACATTATGTGTGGGGATGGAAATTTAAAGATATACACACTCCCAAGACCATGCACTAAGCCCCAACATAATCAAACACATTTTCAAATGTCTCTTTCATACATCTGTATTGGAAGCAACCGGATCAAAGATAACTACATAACACCTAGAAGAGAGCCCTGAGCAACTCCTCAGTTAGGAAGATATTTCCAGTAATGGCTGAGAAAATTCAAATGATTATTATTTATTTTTTATTTTATTGTATCAGTTTATTGCCACATGACACTTAGACCCAATGCCACACCTGTACCTCTCAACATAGCTGAAAGCAGAAAAGTGCGGTTGACTTTATCAAAGGCCTTACTGGGGTACAAAATTCAAATAGGGCAGCCTCAAACATGCTTTGCTAGAGAGGGATCACTCGTTGCCTGAAGGGCCAATTCAGTACTGCTGAGATTCAGTGTTTCCCCTACCATTGTCTTGGCAGGGAGGGCCACCCCACAAAGGTAACTTAGCACCCAGATAAGGGAAAATAAATAGATAAAGATGTCAATAAACAAGGCATTTACCACGGCAACTGCATGATAGCACATGAAGCTTTGGGGAGCCTACCACCTCGTCTGCAAAATAATCCAGGGGAATCACTGCACTTCATAACCCTGGATTGAAATTTGTCAAAAGCATTGTATTGGTTAAGGAAACATTAGTTGGGGGGAGGGAATTCCACTCTGGAGTACTTTGAACTAAAATGGTAGTTTGAAGATTGGTGCACATTTATTGAAATCATGGTTTTAAGATTGGTCCAAATGTATTTAAAGTTTGGAGTCTACATCAAGATTTTGTAAGGATGGGTTGGACTGGAATACAGCCCTATACCCCTGCTCCACACCCTCCTAATTACACCTATCCAGTTACTCTACTCCTATTAAGAAAGACTACTATATTGTTGTAGCTGTGTTATCCATCATTGCACACATGTTGCGTCTTGTAATCACTGATTTTCATGAAATTTATATTCTTGCACTGACTGCCTAGAAATCAGTAGTTAAGGATACTATAGTGAAGCTACTATATTAATTTCATATATTGTA
>OMLC01001379.1:6123-16754 GCA_900302585.1 Regalecus glesne
TCTGCGGGGCATCAGACAAGGTGCCCCGCTGCCGCCGATTCGGCTTCATCTCCACTCTAACTGTAGCTTCTCTCTCTTTTTCTCCCCCGCCCGCCGCCTCTCTCACACACTCCCTCACTCACCAACAGCACACACACAGAGCCCCTCTCACAGTGGGTACCGCAAAGACCTGGCGTGCTATTGGTCGCCACACCTGAAGGAGATGTGAGAGACGTTCCCTTTGATTGGACAGCAGGTGGCACTGCATGCAGACCTGCAAGCTGTCCTGTCTGCAGGAGTGAGGCTGAGGAGAGGGAGGGCACTGCTGAGATGGTCCTCACACACACACACACACACACACACACTTCACATCGTCACAGGGGGAGGAGCTCGAGAGAGTGAGAGGATTGCAGGCTGCTGCTGCTGCAACAGGGATGACTTGTTCAGAGGAGCAGAGCAGAATATCCACGACTTTGTCGCCATAGGCTGCAGTCAGTTTGAGGACTTGACGGAGGAGCAGGCGAACCGAATTCCACATCAGAAGATGATACCCGCGTTCACGTGATAAGCCGGAGAGCCGGAGTCGGGCTTGCAACTTGAGTGACCTCAGGACAGCGGCATGGCATCGCCCAGACACTACGGGCACTCCGCCAGGGACATCGCCAACGTGATGCAGAGGCTGCAAGGTAGGCGGGGGAGAATACCTACTCACCCACACTGTTCACCTTGGTTTGTGGTGCCTTTAGAGGTGACCTGGTGCCGGGCATGACACGGCAAAATGTATTCCAAACCAAAGCCTTGTCACGGTGAGGGCATGTGGGACCACTTGTTCATTTGGTGGTCACGGTGCAGAGGTCGTCTGCGGCGTTGGGATTTGTAAGGCTTTAAAGCTTCGGAGTGTGTGGCACGGAGAGGACACAGCGGCACAGCATCCGTCAGTGTCACAGCATCCACTATCGTGGCACTATTTTTAGGTTTTAGCCAATCATGTTGGGGCTTGCTTGTTGTTTCTATTGGAGCATCAGGGCTGGAGGTCAACTTTTGGAGTTTTTCATTCATCACTGATGCAGGTGCATACACACACACACACACACACACACACACACACACACACACACACCTTTGGTTATTCATTATCAAATAATTTACAAATCAACAAGTCCAAACAACCAACTGGTTTTTACCAAACCATCATGCTACTTTCCAATATCTCATCCAGTCAAAACATCCCTCAACTCATCACACCAGGGTTGTCAAACTGATCCAGAAAAGGGCTGGTATGGGTACAGGTCTTTGTTCCAACCAAGCACTTACAGAACTGATTCTATTAGTCAACCAATGGCTTTTACTAAGGAGTCTGATTAGTAGACTCAGGTGTGTATCTGCTTGATTGGAATAAAGGCCCACACCAGCTCTTTTCTAGATCAGTTTGACACATGTGCAATAGACTTTTCAGGCAAGATTTGGTACCAACTAAATCCACATATAATTGAGCAATGTACATGTAAACACACACACACAAACACACAAAATCAATAACTTAAATTAGTATCAAAACATGAAATAAATAGATGAGCAAATAACAAAATATATAAAAGAGAAATTGGGGAAGACTCAGCTATTACTCATAATATCAACAGGCAAAACAGACAGCAGGGTCTGTTTTACATGTCATGATTAGTACCCCTGTTGTGAGGGTGGACACGGACTTAGATGGGGCTCGGGAGATTAAGGTTGGATGCCCTTCCTGACACCCCGTGGCGGGTTCAAGCTCACTGCCTCTGGCTGATCAGTTCCTGGAGCACGCTCTACCACCGAGCTACCACAGCATCCATGCAGAGCACAGTGTATCCATGTAATCGTAAGAGTGCCCAGGTCTCACCAAACATTTTCAGTGAATCTTTTCAAGGGAATCTAATCTCAAATTTGATATAACTTAAACTTTATATTCTCTTACTGTAAAACATGTTAATCATAAACAAAGAATTTAGCCAACAAAATTACAGAGTGGCCCAAGAGAAGTTTTTCAGATGCTTGGAAATCAGATATGTTGTTAGACATGGTGTCAATGTTTTATTAAAAAAAAAACAAGGCTGTCAGATGGTAGCATAAAGAATGCAGAAATGATAATGGAATTGGGGGTGTTTTTTTCTATCTCTTCCCAGAAAATGAACAAAAGTCTGGGCACAAAAGGACTGAGGAACAAGTAACTTGCAATAAAACAGATCAGGGTCAGCAGACTTGCCATGTGACAGCACACTGCCTTGGATTAGGTGTAAGCCTATTAATGTGGTTTGGACTGGTTGGGCCACCCTGTCTCAGGGCCTTGTGTTAACTTAGTAGATCTCACTTACAATAGTGGATAGAAAGACTGTTAAAAAGACTGTCCTATAACAGAAATCTCACAAATTTAAACGCTGCAACAGGTCACAGCTCCATAAAAACTGTTTGAGTATAACTCCTGATAGAACTTGCATGAATGCTTAAATGTACTCAGAAAATCACTGAGGGAATTTAATCATGTTCAAACACATTACCAGACAGGTTACTTGCAAATAATGCAAAACATTTCATTGGAACACCCCCAAGTAGCTACTATTTTTACCTCAGGCAACCGATTCAGATAGATACACATTTACATAAAAAAAACAGGACTTCCAGAAAAATAATACTTCCATCTTCGACCACTTACATGACGGTAGGTCACGGAGTCATGCTGGACACTATCCTGGACAGGTCCCCAGTCCATTGCAGGACTGGATAAACATTTTTTACCAGTTAAAGATGCCTAATAATTTTCTGATACTTCTAATCCATGTGTTTAATTATACCTTTCTTTTTTGCTCATACAAGTATATACATAAGCTCATGTGAACCAATCAAATTCCTTGTATGAATAAGCACACTTGGTCAGCCATGATTCAACAGCACTTATGAATGATTTATGCACGACTGTTGTCGACGGGTCATTTTTTCGCGGTTTTAAGACGTTTTATATCAAGAATACGGGGTTCTTTCACAAAACAAAAATAGATGGTTCAACACTTGATGAGACTGCAGGTAATCAACGTTTGCTCACGGCAAACTCATGGACAATGTTCTCATATAGCTCACTTTAGCCTGAGCGAATTAAGTGCCACAATGTAGCCTACAAACATACCAAGTAAAAACGTGATAACACTCCATGTTAGTAACGAAAATAAAAACTTACATCAAGTTTTTGTCGACACTTTTTCCAAGGTCAACGGTGAGGCGTTTTCAAGTGGACGTCGCGTCATACGACGAGCTCCGATTCACTCTCTAAAATGCAGAAATCCCTGGAAAAGAAACGATACAACATTTTCAAAGCCCTTCAGATCTACACAATTCGACTTCTTGGCCCAATAGACAGTAAAAATGTTTGTCACCGAAAGGTGATGAGTTTGCCATTACACACCCAAATATGTTTTTCTTCCCGTCATGGCGGCTGAGAGGTGCTAAACCTAACATCCCGTCCAGCAACTGACGTCTTCAGTGACGGCTCATGGAGTTAATGATCTCGTAAGTCTTCTAAATGTCAAAATAGGGCTTTGGGGTGTGCCATGGAGCTGCATTTACATTATCAAGGGTCAGCACAGTACTGACATTTTGCACTCAAACATTTAATCAAGTATAAGCCACCGTCAGGGTGAACTGCACCAAAGCCACCAGTTTGGTCACCTGACTGGGGTGAGATTTTGCGCGTGCACATAAGCTTCCGTCGCTTTGTTCCCTGTCGCACAACTGACGTCAGAAAGCTAGCTTGAGCTGGCTGGCTGTTTGTTGACAGAGTATTTATTAGCTAATTAATGAATAATCATTAACTATCATTCAACATGGAAATGAGCATCACACGTCAATGAGAGAACAATGTAACTTGCAAACCTCCATTTTGGAAGGAGACAGATGAAGCATTTGTAATGGCTGAAGGTAAAGACATCTGAATGAGAAGGTGAATGTGTTTCAGACGTTGATGAGGATATTGAGGAACACTATTAATGTTTTGGTGGCGACTATGATTGTGGAGGAGAAAATATTTGCACATTACTCCAAAAATCCTCCAAGGTTGGGATTCAGTTTCTATTGTAGGTTTGATTATTGGAAATGTCTATAAAAGCACAGCCGAATCACAAATAAGATTGGATTTGTTCATCTGGACACAACGTTTATTGAAAGAAAGATTCCATAACTCATACAGGGACATCTTCAGTCTAGGCTTACTCCAGCAAGGGAGTCAGCCCAGGAGGGGTGGCATAGCTCAGGAGGTATGGTGATTGGTGGTTAGATCCTCACTCCCTGTCCTTGAGCAAGACCCCGAGCCCCAAGGTGCTCAAGCCCCGAGATGGAATGGTAGCCTGCCCAGGGTATTTCTTCACCTTTCATCCAATGACTGCTGGGATAGGCTACAGTACGACCCCACGGTCAGACTTTGGATGAGCACTTGATGATGAATGCAGGGTGTAGTTATTAAGTGGAAGATTCATGTACCCACTTTATGGAGCATATTTACAAGTTTAAACAGACTCTTCCCTTTAGTACTCCCTTATTATAAATTGGTGGGCATTCAAGAGGGGTGGTCAGATCCTCATATCCATCTCTACAAGTCAGTTCTCCATGTACTTTGAAGGCACATCCTGCACAAATTACCAACACGTCACACCATGCTTTAACCTCAGACCTCTGGGCAAATTGACAGTAACATACACTCAATATCCACATATATTTTCTCAAAGACAGCTACCATCTTGGACATCAAAACCAATGAAACATTCATCTATAGACCTAGCAGCAAATCAAAAGCCTTTAAGAGCAAATATAAATCCAGTGACCCAATTTTATTATGTCAGGAGGCCTGCTAAGTGTGGAATACAATGATTGCAAGATAACAATGCCTCATGGAGTCACGAGCCTGCAGCTCAAAAGCAGGTTTAAGAAAAACAAAAATGATAGCTTTATGACTGGATGTGCATAGAACAGCAATGAAGTGGGGGAAGAAAAAGTCAGACTCAAGTAATAAGTGCAAAGTTCCGTGTGGGACCCCAACTGCTTGAAATCAAATCATAGCTACAAATCATTTTTTCCCCACCTCCTCTCGCTCTTTGAAGGCATCCAATGGCAAGATGGGACTGAAGCGTAGCAGGGGTAGATCTACAGCTGGACAGCAGTCCTTTTGGTGGGACCAGCCCTCCCTGGGCCGCCGTATGGGCGGTGGCGGAGGAGGCAGCTCTGAGTTGGCAGGGAAGGAACTATGGTCACCATTGTGTCCATCATGAACAGAGTCACAATACTTGCTGGCAAGGTGGTTACTGCAACAGGGAAGTATGAAGCTCCCCCGGCGTCGGCAGAAGTAAACCACACCAACGGCGAGCAGCAGTGTCAGAAGGAGGCTGCTGAGGAGGAAGAAGAGCACGTAGACTCCCTTTGTCAACTGGGCATAATGTCCTGGGTCACAACCTGAAGAGAAACAGTGAGAGGGTATTGAAGCATATACTCATTTATAGTTGATAGTTTCATTTAAAGCAGCAGTAGACGTTTTTCTTCTCTTAAACTCATCAATATGTCGATTGCACAGAGGAGCTTTATCAAATCATGTAGATTTTAGTGAAAATTATAAATGGATGGATGGATTATGTGAAGTACATTTCATTTGCATTAACCATTTAGGTCTTATCACACTTTACCACTTTTACATCTATCCATCTACCTATATCACAGTCCAGGTGTCAGATCATTTCATTGGCTAGAAGTCATTTCCTTTATAAATCGCTGGGCAAGTTTTATTATTGTTTACCAAGAAACAAGGCAATGTCGACATATTTGAGCCCGTTTGAGACTAATTCCGGCACTGTGGTGTCGTTTCAAGGCTTTATTAAGATGCAGGAACCATTTGTTCACCTGGACGATGCTTACCTATGGATCCATCAACATCCACACAGAGCGTTCCCCCTGAACCTAGCCGGGACATGTCCTGAAATCCAGGTTGGCAGTGGCATGTGTACGTTCCAAACTGGTTGATGCACTCCGCATTGATGTCGCACAGCACCAGGTGAGTCCCGCATTCATTGACATCTTCTCATGTAGACACACACACACAGTGAAGAAGTGTAATGCCATGGCTTGGTGAAATACAAATAAGATTGTCTGCAGCACAAATCTTGACATCTTGACTAGGAATTATCCACAGTTTAACAATATCTAGCTTCCAGTTCCTTCCAAAGACCACCTGCTGCCTCCAGTTTGTGTTTGAGAACCAATATTACAAGTTCTGGAGTTTTGCTGATTGTGAAGCCCCGGTCCCCAGCAAAAGAGGATTCTGAGCATGAGAAATCTGGCTAATGGGTAAGTGGGAGCTGTTGTACCTGCTGTTGAAAGAGAGACGATGACAGCGTTTCTGTGGTTATCCCCCAAGCTGACAGCAGTCTCTATAAGACCCTGTAGGGTGGCATGTAGTGCCCTGTGGACCTGGGAGCCACCCTGCCCACCACTGATCTGTAGCCAGAGGATGTAGAGAACGCCAGCACTCAACCTAATGAAGAGGTGTTTTTTAAAGCAAGACAGCACCATAAATTGTCTCCATCATGGCCAAGTTACTGAAGGCAAAAGAGGTTTCAACAAAAAATACATCAACACAAAGAAAACATGCTGTGCCCGAAATTGGTCTGATTTGACTGATTTACGTTTGATCGTCCAACCACATGAAAAGTAATTCTGGCCCATTGAAACCACCCCTAACACTTGTGACTGTCTACTGAGTCTTGACAGACCACAATGAGCAAAGCAAACATTGTCCGGCTGGCTTAGGATGGTGAAAAGCCCTACATGTTGTCATTTCAGTGTTGGGGCACGTCTTCAACCTGCTACCACCAGTATCATCACCCTATTCGTGTTGCTAAGAGGATAGCCATGTCGTGAATCTTAAAGATTTCATCCTGCTGTAAATTTGTTTTGGGACTGGGTCAAGGCTAGAACTGGGTTTCCATCTGAACCTGAATTGACCCTGGTTTTACCAACATACATTCTGATGTATTAATACACCTACCTCTTTATCCTTTTGGAGGACACAGACTTTGGTGTATGGAGTGTTCCCAGCTGCTTACCAATCTACAGAGACAATATGTACAAGTCACGATGGTTTCCGACACATAGTCCTTGGCTGCTGCACCAGTGCTCAACCCACCCCATTGAAGAAGAATTCAACAATGCTATAGCAGACTGTAGAGCAGGGCTGTCCAAAGGAAATCGCGGAAATGTTTAAATCGGTTCATCCGGATATGTTTTTTCAAAAAAAAATTTAATCACCGATGGGCATCCTCATCATGGTTGGAGACCCTCTACAGCAGAGGTGTCCAAAGGGGCGCTGTGGATGAAGGTCTTTGTTCCAAGGGAACACTCACACACCTGATTCTATTCCTCAACCCATTGTCTTTGGTAAGGACCTTGATTAGTAAACTCAAGTGTGTATATTCTACATTTCTTTCTGACACCTTGCAGTGGTTTTGAACCTGCAATCAGTGGCTTGTCAGGTCCCAAAGCACACACTCTACTGAGCTACCAAAAACTGTGGATTTCACTTTGGGATAGGAATGATGCAACATGGCAACTTTTGATCAGAGTCAGCAGTTAATGAACGTAACTGATCACTTAAAGCAATCCCCAATGTAGTTGCTTTCCCCCCCTTTAATTCTAGTAACAGATTTCCATTTGTCTTGTTTTGTAGCCATCAACATACCAAAGCCTTCACAGACAACAGCAGGGACTTTGCCCTGTGGTCCCAGGGCTCCTCAGAATCCTGCTGGAAGTTCAGCTCAACAGCCACCTCGAACAGGTTGTCTACAACATACAGACACACAGCATCAAGAATACTGTAATGGTATTGTGTTGACATCTAACCAGTCTGATGTCTACTAAAAAGACCCACATGGCTTTAAATATGTTTTTCCCATCAAGTATTTTTCTCCTCAAACTCACCTCCAGGTAGATGTGAGAAATCTGAATGGTTTTTGATGTGTCCTACCAGGGAAGAACACAAAGTCTCACTCAAACGAGACAAACAATGATGTGTGATTCAACAGTGTCATGCAGTTATCAATAGAGGGATTATGATTTAAGATGACACACACTTTCTACATTTAACCCATCCTACTGTATAAGGGCAGTAGGCAACTGCAGCACTAAGGGGTCTAAGGACACTTCAGCATGTTTTCTGAAATAACTGGGGATCAACCCAACAATCTTTCAATTACTAGAACTGTAAGGCAGTGCACTCAATGCTCCTATACAATAGGATGGGTTAAATGAAGAGAATACATTCCACCAGTCTTGGTCATGTGTCAAAAAACAATTCTATTCAAGCTAATCCATAGTGTCCTCACATGTCAAGGGTCCTATGAGAATAATGGGTACTTGATGTTTAAGAAAGAGACCCTCTATGGCCAATGCAAACCTAGCCCCCCTACAGGTGAATGTGAGGAATAACCTGGCCTAATGGTAAACCTGAATCACTAGTGATACAAAAGGCCCCAACTCAGAATTGTTGCTGTAGGGCATCCATATGGGAGAGTGCTGGCCTTACCGTTCCTCCTGTGGTCAGACAGTGGCTCCACCATGTTGGAGTGGGCTGGGATGCTCTCAGGGGGACCGGGATCCTGTCTCATAGCCTCATTGTGTCTTTTCCCAGTTTGATTGCCTCCTGCGGATCCTGAACCTTCAGCAGATGTGCCAATGTCTGAGAGTGTTTGAGGAGGGTCGTCATCAGAGGGCACAGAGGTCACGTGTTCCTCTAACGGTTCATTAATGCCTCCGTGTATCCCTGTGGAGATGTGCAGTGGGGGCTCTGAGTTTATCTCCTTTTGATGTCCAGTTGCATCTTCATACTGCGAAGGGTCCTGTGCAGCAACTCTTCCGGATCGGGAGGTCTTCGAATTGACTGGAATCATTGTGGTGGGTGCGGGGGTAAAATTGGACATGTTGCTGTAGTTCTCAAGTTGACCACTAGCTAAAGGGTCCTGAAGGTGACTTCTGCCCACCTGAACAATGTCCTCTTTATCCTGGGAGGGACGGACCGACCCCTCACCACCCGTTTCTTCTGGCTCCTCAGCGGTCCATGGAACCTCGTTGGACACCAGAGAGGGGTCATCAAGGTAATCGTACATTGGGTCGTGGCTTGCCGGAGGGGTTTTTGTTAGTTGTTCTGGTAAAACGGTCTCAATTTGTTGGGCGTCCATACTGGGTTCAGTGAAGATCTTCTGACTAAGGGACGGCTCATTGACATCAGAGTCATGCCACAGCTTGCCATCGTGCTGCATGGAGTCATTCGATGGGTTGTAAACGATGGGGGGCCCAAAAGCCTGGTAACGCCCGTAAAAACCCCTGTAAGGCGTGCTGGGGTGGCCCCCAATTAACAAAACCACGTACAGCGTGTTGGAGATGGAGGTGTACTTGGCCTCATGCCAGCACCTCTGCAGGACTTTGTGGCCGCCGGAGGAGCCCGCAGGCTCGTCCAGGTGAATCTGGTCCTGTTTAAGATGGCAGGTGTCATCCAGGCTCAAGTCCTCCAGGTAGAGATGCACGCGCTTCCCGGCGTCCACGTGAATGGTCCAGTTGCACCACAGAGGAGGGTTGGAGCACAAGTAGTCAGGGGAGAAGAACTCACCGCTGTCGCCAAACATCACCTGGTGGCAGCTCCGCAGGGCGAAGAAGGCGCTGCTGTCATCTTCCTGTTCCTCTGGAGAAAGAGGGAAGCCAATCAGAGGGGGCGGGGTCAAAGGTCAGAGCCTATCTGTTCAGACCTTGTGACCTTAGCCAACATAAGCCATTTTAAGGTGTTTGTGGCAGATGATGTTTTGGAACCTCATAGGTTGCGTTTTATTCTGTCACTCACTCTGGAGAGAGAATAGCTCAGGATGTAGGGTGCTTAGTAATCACAAGATCGGTGGTTTGATCCCCGGACTCTGCAGAAAGAGTGCCCAAGTGTCCTTGAGTATGACACCAAACCCCTGACTGCTCAAGCCCTGAGATGGAGTGGTGACCTGTCCAGAGAGTTTCTCCACCACTCAACCTGCGATAGGCTCCACCATGACCCTTGTGACCCGAATTTGAATAAGTGGCTGCTGCTGGACGGCCGTTTAGACTGTAATTTAACATTTCTCAACTCTGCTGTCTCTATTCTTTGCCTGCACCCTTTGAGGTTGAGACGATTGATTCATTCCTATGCGAATAATTGACGTAGGTGTTGCATCCATATTACACAACACACTAGTTCCAGTTATTTACATAAGAATTAAACCACTATTATTATTTTCCAAATGAAACACAAACCTATGGGATGAACTAAAACATATTTTTGCTCAATAATCCAGATAGTACAAAAATACAGTTATTTGAATCAGATCAAATTATTTTGATTTTTTTGCTCCTATTTATAGAATGAAGGTCCAGATTTATATTTTATGGGGTGTATTGTTGTCGGAAAGAAGAAAACAGGCAGTGAATATAAAGCTGGAAAAAAGTCTAGTTCGGCAGAATATAATGATATAATAAACAGAAAAAGGAAAAGTTGAGCTCCCTTATCAGAGAGGCTGGACACACATTGTAGTTTAGGTTATCCCATATAGGCTATGTTCACCCCCCCCCCC
>OMLC01001379.1:16783-27749 GCA_900302585.1 Regalecus glesne
CCCCCCCCAAACACACACACAGCCTATTCAGGTAAAAAAAAATCTGTGACAAATCCAGAGGAAACTGAAATTCCTGAGAGACAAATTAATTTGGGTTTTACTGCACACTGAATATATCCTGTGATATACAGTAAATTCACCTGCATCATTCACAGGGGCGTAGCCATATGTGGGCCAGTGCCACTATGATTGACAGGTGGCCCACCCTATCAAGTGTCCGACATTAACGTGAAATTCAAGGAACGAATGAATAAATACAAGAATATATATAAATGCAGCCTATTATTTTTTGCCATTAAGGGTCCCTTCTGCGATTTCATCGCGTTTTGTTTGATTTTGAGACTGATGTTGGCCTACTGCTTATATCAGCATAACATAAATGAATGTAAAAACACAATAGTGGCCCACGTTATTTCACACAAGTCCACACAGTAAGAAAGAATCCTGGCTATGCTGCTGATCCTTCATCGTGAAGCTACAGGAGGCCTAGTGGTTGAGGCATGGCCGTGTTTCTGCTCACCTGGAGCAGCGGGTCCGTCCTCTGTGCTGGTCTGCGCAGACAGAACAGGGAAAGCAACGTCACAGGTCTACAATAACGCTCAACGTGGAGAAGCCAAGCTGCAGTTAATAACCATCGTGTCTTACCTCCGAGTGGCAGCATTTGGAGAACATCCCAAACATCAGAAGGAATATTAGAAGTTTTTTAGCTCTTAAGCTGTTTCGTGACATTGTCACAGCCGCTTCGTCCGTTCAAAATATCCCGCAGCTTAAAGACGGGAGTTATTCTTATGGCTTCCGTTTATCACGTCCTGTTTTCATCCTTTTCCTGCTTCCGCTGAAGGAGGCTGATGATCAGCAGGTGGAACTGATCAATTAGCTGATTGACTCCAAGTTCATGTGTTGCAGCCAGCAAAGCGACCAGGAGATGTCGCTGTTGTTTCACAAGTATCCACACTGGAGAAGCCCGCAGTTCACGTTAAACGTTAGAGCAACGTCGAAAAACGCCAGTGAACATCAAATCTTCCGATGTCCGCTTTAAACAATTCAACAGTTATTATTTTCAGGTTCTTCTGGTGACAATAACCTCTAAACAGCGTGTGTAATGCTTGGTATCTAACTTGTGTAACAACCTTACCATACAACCTTGCACCTCTTGGGTCATATATTCTATTTTATCACCAACTGGAATTTATATCGATTTTATACAGACTCTTCTTTGTCATTACAGGTATTTTAAATGACCGCTTCTCTGTGTTTTTCTGATATGACTCAGAAACTAGGGGCAATAGAAAAATGAGATATAAACCAAGATCAATAATAGAGATTAGACGTGTAAGGCTATTGAACAGTATAAATATTACGAGGTGGTGTCATCCATCTGCATCAGATATGGCACTTGTAAAATGTAAAATGATCACATGGACTTTTGCATGCCAAAGACCTTGATGGTGGAGGCTACAGCTCCGGGGGAAGAAGCTGTTCTTCCGGCTGCTGGTTCGGCCTTCAATGGCCCCATATCTCTTCCCTGATGGCAAAGGGATGTGGGGGAAATTGTTTTTTTTTTTAAGACAGAGTTGACCAACGTTCACCTTTCAGATGGGGACCTTCATCTTTTGAGTTACCACCTTAGACCCATGCACAAGCAAGTCCATTTGTCAGTCACACATATAATGGTGTCTATCCAGTGCCTTCTTCATCCTTATCTCATAACTTGTCTTATTGCTGGCTTGTCATTCTGTCATCCTACGAGTTACACATTAGTTAAGAACTCACATGTCAGTCTTGTCATCCAGATGTTTACATCCAGGATTACTGGTCCAGACCTGGTGGATTTTCAGATGGTTACTCTACCAGCTGACTACCTGCACTCTAAGTGGTTTCCTATAGGCCACATGGCATGGAGGTCATATATAGATGAAGATCAGAAGTAGAAAACCATCATATGGGAATTTTGATTACACATAAATAGCATCTGTCCTGCGATACCCCCTCAACACTGTGGAGGTAGTGGGACAACTGAGGATGATGGCTAAGCTGTCATCCATGATGGACAATGGTTCTCACCCCATGCAGGACTACATTGCTAGATTTGAGAGCTCCCTTAGTGACAGGTTACTCCATCCAAGGTGTTTGAAGGTGTGTTTCTGCAGGTCTTTCCTTCCCGTAGCAGTCAGACTATATAATCAGCTCTGGTCCCTCAGTAGAGCCAACCCAATACGTGAACAATAACATCAATATACTAGTTAATTAAAAATGAGTGTCTTTTCTCTGGCATGCTGTATATAGTGTTCATATTTCTCCCCTTGTTAAATTGTCTATGTTACATATTATGTTCTAGATTTGATGCCTCTCCTACTGTACTTTCCACTTTGCTGCTGTAATACCATAATTTCCCCCTGTGGGACTAATAAAGGAATATCTTATCTTATCATATTCCATCTCATAAGATCTGCCCAGCCTGGCCATGAGCTTTGACCTGCTTACTTCTATTGCCTTGTAAGAAATGCTATTAGACATGAATAAAAAACACTTGTCGTCACATACTTAATGCCTTCTATTCATTTAGACTGACCTTCATTGACCATCTCATGCTATAGATGGACATCAAGTCTCAACCGATGGCACATTTATGACAATAGCTAATGCTTGGACATCCATATCCTGCATGAGTTGCAGTTTGAATGTTTGCTGTCAGAAAAATGCACCGGCCCATAGCCTTTGACATCTTCACCACAGAGACTGACTGTGGCAGAATAAAGACAGGCTGAGTGTTAAGATGAAACAAGGCCATTGTGTCTAACAAGAAAGAAGAAGCTTTATTTGTCATTGTACATAAATACAACATAATTTGTCCTCTGCATTTAACCCATCCTATAGAAGCAGTGAGCAGCTGCAGTGCTCAGGGACCAACTCTAGTTCTTTCTCCTATTGTCTTGCTCAGGACTAGGCAATAGCATTAACTCCTAACATGCATGTCTTGATGGTGGGAGGAAAACCACATGGACACGGGGAGAACATGCAAACTCCACACAGAAAGGACCTGGGATGGGATTTGAACCCAGAACCTTCTTGCTGTGAGGCGACAGTGCTGACCACAAGGCCACCATGCCCCACAAGCAGAACAACTAATATCAAATTTGTGATGACCACACAATGGTGTTGTCAAGTCATATGAAATATTCCAGCTTATAATTGTAAAAGTTAAATAAATGCATGTCCTCAAGGTCAAGTTCATACTGCCCTAAAGCCTACAATTAAACCCCACAAACACTTTGTCTCCGTCTCCATTATTCTACAGCCCGGTGACGTTAATTGCTGAAATGCTACACAGGCAAACTGCCACTGAGGGCTTCATGGCTTAGTGAGAGGGTGTGTCAACTTTTAACTGTTACTTATTGAGGGGAGGCTTACCGAGTACCGCTGTCTCAACACTACCCTGCTTCACAATCATGCAGCTCGGCACGGTCCACCACAACCAGTCCACAGCCTTCTTGTGTTGACAAGGAGCTGTGCAACATTACAAGTCCTACGAATGACCGGAGTAACACTGTGGGTAAAGAAACAGTTGAACGGAACAATGAATTTTCTGATTATTTTGAAATTTCACGGATTAGAAATGAACCAAAGATCAGTCATATTTCACATTCTTGTCTGTACAGAGAACTCGGAAATTAGGCCGCAAGGGAGCCTTAGCTGAACACTGCTTTGTGCCAGACAAACGCATTGGTCCTGTCGTGATGCCTGATTTCACTCATCTCCCTGATTCGTGGGATTTCCCACCTTGACAAGGAGACTCAAAAGTCAAGCAAGCCAACGTCCTCATCAAGCCCCAGATGCTCACTGACACTGTGTGTCCGGGGCGATCAGCCAGGACCAGATCTGTATCATCTCCTGAGGCGTGCGGCTGTGCACCAACATCAAGCCCTTGTAGACACAGGCGTTGTCCCTGTACTTCTCCTCAATGTCAAACGTCCTGAAGCCCTTGTGCTTCTCAGGCACCAGTCCCAGCTTCTCCAAGCACATCCCTGTGTAGACATCATCGATTGGGTACAGTGCTATCTGTTGGGATATGTTGTAAAGGCGGAGTGCCAGTTGGCCTGAGTATAAGAACCCTCCTCCCCCTGCGTACGGAGGGTATTTTCCCACGAACACACTCTCGGGGATGAAGTACTTCAGCTTGCGGTCCCTGTGTGGAGTGGCATTACTAATAACATCCCCTATGAACAGATCTTGGGCCTTGGCCTCTGGCAGACCCTGCAGGAAGTCAATGATTCGCGGCGTGTTGACAAAGACGTCATCGTCGCCCTTCAGGATGAACCGAGCGTGGGAACAGTGCTGACTGAACCACTCCAGGAAGAGAATCTCCTTGAGAGTGAGGTTGAAGAAGGTGTCCCTGTAATCCCACTGGAGGAGGTCCCTATGAAGCTTCGCCTCGTGGCCCAGCATCTCCGACAGGTCAGGGAAGTGGTCCACTGATGAGGCGTTGCCCAGCAAGAACACCGTTACCACCGTCCGATTTGCCAAGATCCCAGCCCGTCCCCAGGACTCACGAATGGCCTGCCGCCTGTCAAAGTGAGGAGCCAGCGACTTGATGGCCAGCAGGAGATAGGGCTTATTGTTGCACACGTGAGGTTGGTTCATCTGCATGGGGTAGCTCCGGCAGTGCATGTACAACAGGAAGTCCTGGAACCGCCGCGGCAGGGAGTTGTAGTCCCAGATTTGTGTTGGCACCCTATTGTCCGGCTTACAGGAATCATTTGGCCTCAAGTAATCCAGCCAGTCCAGCAGGTCGACAAGGGAGTCGTTTGAGGGTGTAGACCAGATGATGGGGTTGTGGATGTAGTCCAGACGCTGCTGCTCCTTGTTCCAGAAGGACTTGGACAGCGACTGTTGGTGCCAGAATCTCTTGGATGGGATTTGAATCTCTCTGCGGCTGCTCTTGCCCTGACCAAGGTTCCGTGACACTCCCACCAGGATACAGATGAAAATGTTGAGCACCATCATCACAAAGAGGACCTTGGCTTTCTGACGGCCCACAGGCATCTTGCTTCCCCTCTGTGCCTGGTTGAATGAGAACAAACAAAAAGTAGTGCAAAGGACACAACTCTACAAATCATCCTGATTCCAACTGGTCTAAAATGGCAGACTTCCAACATACACAGGAGATGATGGGACATGCAGAAACGCATAGAACGCAAAGAGGACCCTTTAAGCTTTCAGCCGGAAAAAGAAAGCAGGAGTCTGTGGCAGCAGGTCAGTGAGAGGACGTTTGGTTTTCCCTGTAAGGTTTCAGAGTTCAGGCAGGCCGCATACCAGCCTGCTTTTTTCATCCCTAATCCAGAAGGAATGGGCCCTCATCCCTTGCTTTTTCCCTCCTCCTCTCTCCCTTCAGCAATAACAGACAGGCGTCACGCTCTTTCAATTCAGGCATGCACATGACAGCAATTCACGAGCAGCGACCCAAACACAATGGAGCATATACATCTCAAGACAACTGCTCTACTTTTTTTTTCAAAATCTAGCTTCGTAGACTTCGAGTTGAAATCAACGTAAGCGATCTTGAATTAACCGCGGTGAAAATATGACTCAGAGAAAGTCTCTGAAGTGTCCTAATGTGACCCAGTTGGCGCACAAAACATGGTAAAACTGATGTTCACAAACAGGTTGAAATTACTGCCCAAACGCACACCACAAACACAGCCCTGATATTACCTTTAGCGTCAGGTGGTCGAGTCTGGTGGCTAGCCTGGGCCGCTGTTCAACTCACGTGGATGGGCTGCATGGCCGAAGAGACCAGTAGAAAGTCGAGCTGCTAAACCAGGAAGTAGCTTCTGGCACCATCTGGACTCAAACACATTCAGACTGTCAACATGAGGGACGGTAGGTGAAAACCAACTCAACAGAATTCGTGTTTTTAAAAATAAAAAAAGAAAAAGAAAACAAGGAGAACAAGTGACCCTGTCTGCTCCTGTGCAGGCAACCTGGATTAATAATATTTACTAAGCACAGCTGGAAATATGCAACTTGGTGACATTGTGAAAAGGACTCACTAACCAGACGAGTGGCTTAAATCAGAGCAGTCACACGCTACATAATGAAAACAGGATATCATATTCAATGCGACGACGCCGGATAGAAATCCATCAGAGTACTGTAGCAGCAAGTATTCACACGACATGTTTCTATGGGAGCAGGGAACTTACTAGGCATGCTCAGAGAAGAGAACCGGCCAGTGCTCCAACAAACAAGCAGGTGTCTCAACTCCCAGCAGCAAATTAAAATAGATACCTACTTCTACTGTTGGATTGGTCATTGTCTCTTATCAAACAAAGCTGTCACAATGAACTGACAGGAGGATCTAATCTGAGGTTGCAAAAGAGAGCGTGACTTGTCGGCCTCATAATTCTTTGTATTTATGGACCCATATAGTGGCATATTAAAGGAAGAGTCCAACATCCAGGGGTCCACTTTAAACCTGGAACAAAGTGGTGCCCAGTCCAGCAAACCCGCGCGGGTTTCATCTTCCTGCCCCGTGCCCATGTTGTTGGACAGCAAATTGAGTCATGCCCATTTGAGCCCTCGTGGTAACATTGGTCTTAAAATGAGTTCTGGTCAGGTGCATTGTTGGTGCATTGCTATCTCGAGGCAGTGGAAAGCGATTGTTCCAAGGACCAACAAAAACCTGGTCTTAAGTCAACACACAGCATCTCTCCTGCTATCTAACGGGTACATTACTCAGATACTCTCCAGAGAACCATCATCTTATCATGGTGGAGAGGTCTGTGTGTCCCGATGAATCTGAGAGTTGTTTTGTCAGAGCCTTGTGCTCCTGGTAGGGTCTCCCACAGCAAATTGGTCACAGGTGAGGGGCCAGACTAAGAGGACCCCATGAAAGAGGAAGAAGTGAAGCTATTCTACCTGGAGGAAGCCCAGGCCCTTGTCTGAAGCCAACCCCACAAGCCCCCGTATCTCAATCTTTCATGTCGGGCATAGCTGGTTGCTATCGCACCACAGGGCTCGGTTAATGCGAGGTCTTTATTGTTAAGCACTAGACTAGAAAAGTGCAATATAAGAACAAGTCTATTTACCATTTATCAACAGCAAAAAGTAGTTTCAAATCAAATCAGATTTTGCCCCTATCATAAACTGACATTATTCAAATCCGTGTAAAATAAATGAGCCCACATTTGGATGCACATGCAATGAACTTATGCAAAGGAGCATTGTTATGGTTTGAAGGCTCAAACGAATATTAATTTGGACTGTGATGAGGGCCGAGTGTGAATTTTCCCTTGGGGCTCATTCAGCGTGTTGAGACCGGCCCTGGTCTAAATCAACAAAGCACGAGCAGTGAATGGCTTAAACTGTACAGCCTGGTTAATGGTGAATGTATATTGGCTCGCTGCCACAGTTTTACAGTGTTTTTGCAGTTGGCACAGGGCAGTTTTATCATGTTCAGATTAGAAGTTTATCAGCAGGAATGATCAGAAGGAATCCCCACATAAAGACCTCTAGTGTGAGAACAAAGCTCAGCAAGTCTATGTGTGAAAGAGAGACAAGGCAGAGGGAAAAAGAAAAGAAGGGAAATGAGGTACAACAAATGCAAAAATGGGGTAACCAGTCATGTGATGGAGGGTAAATGTACCCAAACACAGTTTAGCAACCTTTTTATGGGGGCTGATATAAATCTTCATAAAATAGAAACATGAAACAATAAACTGTCACAGTTAACTATTGTTCCTGGACATATTAGTAGCTAATTAACTATTATGAGTGTCTATCACCAAAAGCAACTGAGGAAGTTCAGAGTCTCCCCAAGGATCAATAAAACCTTTTACTCTGGTGGCATTCGGAGCATCCTGGCAGGGTGCATCTTGGTATGGGAACTATATCTCTAAAGACCAAAAAGCCCTGCAGAGCAGTATGGTGAACCTAGTGTACCACTGAGACCACACTCCACACACCTCCGGGACTTTACACAGCAGGCGATGAAGACCAGGGGTAAAAAAATCATTATGGATCCATCACCACAGTAAATCCATCACCTCAGTAAATTGACTGCTTTAACTACTGCAGTCAGACAGACTGCTCCAAAGCCACAAGGCCAACAAGGAGAAACTCAGGGGGGAGTTTCTCATCCCATGTCATAAGGACACTAAGCCCAGCATAACAATTACATTGGGAACACAATTACTACTTTCACCACTTTGGCTCAGACAACTCCCTCATTCAACCTGTCTTCAATCTTGTATGTGAATTAATCACTGAGGACAGTAAATCCGGGCACTTTTACCAAAATTTCCCCCAATCTAAGATACGCATTTATTTAAATATTCTCTCATTTGGTCCAAATTTACTTCTTTCAACAGAAAAACAGCCTGATCGTAATTCTCCATGTACTTTTCAGACGTAAAAAGCGCTAGGATACGAAAAGAGCTCGCCTCATGGAGGAGAGAAAGTGATAGAGAACAAGAGGGTCGTCTGAGGACAAAACGCGCTCACCATGCCAGCCATAACGACTTTACGATAGAAGGCATCGTGTTGTCTCCAAAGACAACATCTGCTTCTCTACCCCACCAGTTGAATAACACACGTGTTGTTCCCGGTGTAAAAAAAAGCGATTTACAACATCGGCATATCCAACACAACAGGTACAAAACACAAGCATGTCTGTCGAACATGAAGCCCTCAGTGAGGACATGGTTTTGGAAATGACCGGCCGTAGAGACGTAATGCCTTTTCCGCTGATCGACTGTGCACCGTTAATCAATAACAACACGCTACGGCAAACATACTTCCATAGAAACTTGACTTACAAAACCCACCGGTGGGATCCATGAAGTTTATGATGGTCTGGACACTGCGTAGCTAGGAGTAGACTACAGACGAACACCTGCAGGCAAGACTGGACACAGATGTGAGAGCTTCCGGTGTGTGAGGGGAGCAACCAGGTGAGATGTCCGAGAACTCACCTGTCTTCACATCCGCGGATCCACTCCACCCGGTCTGGAGAAAAGACCCCAACTTTTATTTTTTTTATTTTTAGTTCTTAAAAAAAAACATATATATGTATGTATATCCTTCTGTAGCCTCAAGACTTCCCCTCCCTCTGAAATAAAAGTGTATATTGCTTCTTTATCCTGTGTTGTGGGAAAATAAAAGTGAACTTCGGGCTCCAGCATACTTAGAGCACTGACTGAGACTCCGCCTTTGGCTCGATGACGTCACAGACTACGACAAAGGCACATGGAGAGAATAAATGATAAAAGATCAAGAACCGTTAAGATAAGGGACCTATGGTCAAATAATGCCACACATAACCCAAGAACATGATATCAGTACACCACTTCCACCTCCAAGTCGTGTTTGACGAAAACGTCGATGAAGTTTTGATTGTTTCTTTCGTTTCTTTTCCTATAATTGCTATTTTATTGAGGTTCTCAGGCAAGTTTATTTGCATGGCACGTGAAATGAAAGACAAAGACATGTAAATTGAACATTTGTTATGGAAAGGAATCATGGGTTTTGAGGGACCTTTCAATACGTGGACATGGAGACAGAATGGAACAATTCAGGGATAGGTCTGGATGGAGCCATTCTGAGCTGTACATGTTCTTATCTCTCCACTGAATGGGGAGTTTTCAGACAGATGAGGTGAAGTTTGTATCATATTGCAAAGTCCTATTGGAGTCTCTATAGGAGTGGCACAAGATGGTAAGGGCCTGAAGATTGCTTTAATTAAACGGCATGACAGGTCAGGAAATGCATGCAGAGTGATGGACCATGAAAGGTCTACAATCCCACATGGTGCCGAATTATTACAGTTTACAGGCCCTCTGTCTTGCCAGGGATGTAGTTATGTGGACTTTTTGTCAGGTATTCCAGTTATCTTAGTTAGATAGTTTCTATACCTTAAATTAACTTGGTTAACAGGCAGAATGGAAAACCAGCAGTATCATGGGTCACTGAGGGCCAGTTTGAAAATCAGTTCAATAAAATATATTGATACCATGCCGCCTAACTGTATAGCTGGCCTCTGATTACTCACATAGATTGGTGATTAGATAAGTATATGGATGGACAGATAGACAGGCAGACAGCTAGAGAGACAGAGACAGAAAGCTAGAGAGAGAGATAGACAGACAGACAACACTATTCACATTTCAGTCCAACAGGTGAGTTGCGTCGGGGTACTGGCAGGGAGTAAAAGGAAAATAACTTCTCCGAACATTCTGGCAACACTCATTAGAAATGACACGCCAGGTCTCTCTCTCTCGATCTTTTTCACAAGTGTGACGTTGAACACGACACTCGGATGCCAACACACGTCCTGGTGCTGGAATTCACACTCCTGTGGAGGTCTTGAGTACAGGAGACCCGCTGGAAGACTTCAACACAACCACAACCAATGAGACCCACAGCAATTACTAGTTACTCTTTAGCACAGGGCTACGTGAAATCTAACTAAATGTATTGAAATGAGGCTGCTGTAGATTAAATGGGATAGTCTTCAACATCTGGTCTATGGGGAACAAAACATTTCTGTTATTTTTGTACCGAGTGATTCTTGCAGACACAGTAAGGACCACTAAGCTTAACCAGCTGGGCTGGTACCACATGAGTATGACGAGTCCAGTTTGATGTCTCTGGAACTTAGCTTGGGGGTGACCAAGGCTTTACAACTCAACCTCAAACCAGGACCACCCCCTGCTGTGCTCATCCCAAACCAGAGTCCTTGCTAAAAACACCCCAATGATAGTTGGTTGACATAGGACAGTGATGACCTGATGCTGAATCTATAGGCTACCTGCTAAGCCACACTGGATTGGGCCTGACAATCCAGACCTGATGACACCAAAATGGTTTCATATAATGATGTGACAACCCATCCAGACATCATCGACATGTATCTCCTACATCCAACGTAGTGCCTTTCATGCTAACGCACCAAGCCAAATCCATTTAT
>OMLC01001383.1:0-10660 GCA_900302585.1 Regalecus glesne
CAAAACATGTGGTATTAAATCACATGATACGATAACAATATCTATCATTGACCTTTGACCTAAGGTTCTCTGGTACCATATACACTTATGAGCATCCTTATGTTCCAACATAGTATGTGTTATGGACAATCCATGACTAGCACAAAAGTCCAACAATAAAGCACCACTTGGGTTCAGATCAGGGAGGCCGTTCTCCCCAGGATAGGGAGGAACGCTGGTTTGAAAGGGGGGTTAAAGACCATCTATGTGAAGAGGGAACCACCATCCTGAACAAAGGTGGGGGTCTGAGAGTCCATGTGTCATCATGTGACAATGCTGTGATTGGTCCTATTCCCCAGTCCTCTGTGAATAGTCCTCATGACCACTGAATGTCCAGCCAATGAGCAGCTCTCATATGAACCCAGCCTTTAGTGGTGTGGTATCACTGTGTTGTTGATCAGGGTGGGGATGCTGCAGTCAGCTCAGACTCAACATGTCTCCTGGAGGAGAGAGGACACGTCTCTGTATAAACCTCTGATCCAGAGGAACTGGTTCACCTTTTTATGATTTTCCTTAACTGGATTATTGAGCATACATCAAGACAACAGGTCTGTAGTTATGGATTGTCTCTACTAGAGATGTGTGTGCATTACAGCAGCCTTTGGCTTGGGTTGTTAGATATAACAGACACTCCAGATCATCTTAGCCCTGGGCTTGACAGCAGACCCACTATTGTTAGCACTAGCTCTGCCTCATCAGCAGATGTACCAAAGGTTATTCTATTACCCCGTGTGGGCAGGCTCACAAGACTAAGCCATTCTGTATATAGATCCATTACATGTCTTTCCATCTTGGAAGAGAAATTCCTCCCCTGTTGTTCTCCCTGAGGTTTCTTCACATTATTTCTCCTTATTCATGGTTTTTTTATAGAGTTGTTTCTAATCTCATGCGAGGGTCTAAGGACACGATCTTACTGTAAATCCCATTGAAGCAAATTCTTTATGCTTAGCGGTTTGTGCTATGCAAATAAAATGGACTAAACTGGACTCTGGTGAAGCAGATGGCACAACACAGAAGAGCCACCTCATCAGGCACTCTGCAGTCTGCACTCACTTCCCGCCAATGGCCAATTTCAAAGATCAAGATATTTACATCCTTGATAAGGAGGAATAGCAGTTTGGCACTTAAATATGAAACCTATAACCAGTGTCGGTTGTGAGATCCACAAAAGATGCAAAAATGCGGTTTGGAGAATGTCAAATATTCATTCTTCCATGGTTTTTCTCTTACTCATGAATGTCATAAATCTATCTGTCTATCTATCTCTCTATCTATCTATCAATGCTGTAGCTTTGCTGGTATTAAATATTGTGATATTTGGATGCTAGGTGGTGCAACAGTCAGTTTGTCAAAGGGATGGGCGCTGGTTCCTGAAACTGCTCCAAGCTGAGAAAGACCGTATGGAGGGATGGTGTAGGCAGATGGAGCAGGACCGACAGGAAAATGACCTTCCAGATGATGGTATATATTTGTTTGTCTGCATATGAGGGGTTTTTTTCACTATTGCGTAGGGGTTTGGTTTGGTGTGCACCTGCTTGAGTGTTCATGTTCACAAATGTATCTGTAGCTGGTAGGTCTTTGGCTGAAATTAACTATTTGACAAGAAATAACCCCCCCAACAGGTTAATCCTAGCAGGGTTTAGTTATGTGGTACTTCAAAATTTGGAGTGAATGCTGTCAGTGAATGAGAGAAGAAGAGCTTGGTATCCACATACTGTTAGACATTAATTCGCTTGAAAAGTTGCAACTAATATCTTTAATGGTCTGTTGAATGATGGACCATTTATCAGGAGAAAACCCATTACTAAATGAATGTAAACCGTGATTACTAAGCTTGAGGAGGGAAATGGCTTTATCTTCAAGTTGATCAGGTGAACTCAGAAGATTTCTAGGCAGCTTGTGTGGGTCCATTGACACATCATTGAATTTCTATTTGTAATTGTCCAAAGAGATGTCGTCTTAGTGTTTCATCTCTCCAGACAAAAATGTATCACTCGCTATGATAGCAAGGTGGAAACAAACTCTGCTGGCCTAAACGCTAATTCTCCACAGCTTCAGATGCCCTTCAAAATGGCACCCATTTAACTGTGTCACATGACTAAAAGACCTCTATTGCTGTTCAGGCTAAAGGTAGAATGTGCTGTAACATTGGTTATTAACTGTTAGCTTGAGGGACAAGATAGCAGAGAGCTATTGTAATTTTGCAGGAAATTGTGGTATGACGTAATGTCATGGTTTTCACGCGACCTCTCTACACAGGGTCATTATTCTAGGCCATTTCGGTGTCTAGGCTTATGCAGCAGTAACATTCAGTACACAGGTGTTTGATTTTTGTTTCTTCCCTTTACAGTTAATTAGGCCCTAATGCTCATACTAGCTCAGTGAAAGCAGCATCCAAAAGAGGTTCAATATTGAAATCAAAGCTTCAGATTAATTGTAGCTATTCTAAGGTGGCCATGCAAAGTAACATGCTTATCGAGCACAACCGGGATAAACATTCAGGTTTATCAAATAAAGTGGGTGAAGCCAACAGCAAAAGTCTTAGAGGCGTATTTGGAACATCAAAAAAGAGGTACTGCATCCGGGAAGTAGATCAATTACAGAGGCAGACCCCAAGTACAACCAAAAAGAATTAGATCGACAATGAAGAACAATTGAGTGAAGAACAAGAAGAATTAGTGGAACGTACGGAAGAGGTTAGGCCTAAAGAAGCTGCACCTGGAGCTAAACCAAGAAGCAATTCTGAAATAAATGAAAAACTAGACAAGATATTTGAAAAAGACTTCAGAAATGAAATAGTCGGACTCAGTATCAACACAGTCTCGGTCTGTTGATGTGCATCATGAGTTTGAGGAAGTTTCTGCTATCAATATTTTAGTAAAGGGAAGTAAAATATTCAACGAGTATGTGAAATTGTTAAACTCACAGTGAATATAGATAATAACAAATTGATATGTGATACTGATGTCAGTGTTAAGTCCTGAGCCAGTGTCAGGTTATTTCAAAATGATTTTTCACTTGGATTTGAATTAAATGACAGTAATCAGCTGGGCCATTTAATAATTTAAAGAAATCACTAGTGAGATACATAGTAGCTGAAGGTACACACCTGTTGTGTCACATAAACTAAACTATCTACAATTGTAAAAGAGAACTGAAAGGATACATTTTAATTTATTATGTTTTCTTTTTTTGTTTTTTAATTTTAAATATCTTCTTTAGGGATTCAAGATAGGAAGGGATAAAAAATTGATGGAATTACTTTGGGGCATGGGGGTATGTGCACCACACACCCTCACTGAGGATAATTTGTCATGGGAAATCCGACATTCCTTCCCAGGAAAAATATTTGATTCCAGCCCTGGTAGTGGGTACATTTGGACCTTGATAACCCCAAAAGTTGGTCTAGATGTAACGAAATTTCAGAATAGTTGATGTTGCTGCTGTGAGATGCATCACTTAGGTCATGACATCGTAGCTTGATGTTCTATCTGGTAATCAAAAGATGCTATTATATTGAACCAGGAAATGGATCATTGGCATATTGCCAAAACTGATACTCAGTTTGACATTTTAACTTGAATTTGTAGCATAGTGAGAGTAAGATAAAGGGTAAATGGACTTGTCCTTATATGATGCTTTTCTAGTCTGATGACCACTCAAAGCGCTTTATAATGAACGCCTCGTATTCATGAGTGCAGTAAAAGCACTTCAGATTCCCAGGATATCCAGTCTTAGTTACAAAAAATATCTTAATGTTGAAGTGTAAAGACTTGTATGACACGCTTCCCATTTCAAATTAAATATCCAAGATTAAGGCATCAGTGTAATCAAGATTATGGCACGTTATACCATAGTTTACTGGAAGTCCTACTGTCATGACTTCTGGAAGAATCTAATAGACTGTGTGCTTCATATTGTTTCTACTCATCTTCAAATATGTAATCTGCTATAACTGATGAATTGTGTAAACAAATGTTTTTTTCACTTAATTTGATCATGGAAGAGCAAAACTTTAAAAAGACTGATTAAAAAGGATATGGCAAAAGAAACCCTCAGCTTTGCTTTCTAATAGATTTTTTGATAATATCTGTGTCCAAATGGTTTGAATTTAAAGTCTAATGAATTTAAAACGAAATGAAAATATGGATAAAAAAATTAAGCTTTGGAAGATCAATTTAGGTTTTGTCGTATATCACAGTTAGTCCTATTTTATTGATGAAGTTTCATTCATAAATTAATTATACATGTTGGAAGACCATGTGTGTAATGGAGGATGAGGAAGAGTCAGTCTCCCTGTCTTCAAACAATGTGGTTGTGCTTGCTCCTCTCTCTGCAGTTCTTGGAAAATTGAGGAGTGCAGTTGGAGGTGCTCAGCTGCTAATGTCTCAGAAATTTCCACAGTTCAAGGAGGTGTGTGAGGAGAACTTGGTGAGTCTGATATTGTGTGATAATTTTCAACACTTGCAATATACAGGGCCATTGCTAGGAATTCTGGGCCCCCTGAAATAATATTTAGTGGGCCCCATCCCCTGACTTTTCATCGCCAAAGATCAATTTTATACAACTTTTTTTCTTGGACTATATTTATTATCATTTTTTTCTTGAATTTTCTGTTCCTCAATGTTCTTGACGGTGCCTGATGCAATGCACCCAATTAGGTTTCTCTTTTTGTGGGCCCCTAGAATTGTCACCCCCTTTCAATCCTAAATGACGGTCCTGGCAATATATAATCAGAACTTTATATGTTGAATGTGAAAGACTATTTTCTGTAAATGAGATGAGGCTGTTTTGACTGGGAAATTTGTTTCTATTGACTGTAATCTCCCTTAGCTAAAACTGACTCTTTTTGACATGTTATGATTGATATCATTTAGAGCACACACAAGCACATAGTTGTCACACCAAAGGAAAAATGTTGAAATGGAAATTATATAAACTGTCATTTTCCTACTTAGTGATTCAATATTTAATTTAATGTTTTCATCGATTCTTTAAATGCCTCCTCCTCTCTTCTTTTCATTTCATTCCCCATTCATTTCTTGCATCTCTTGGTTGCCAACTCTCCATTTCCCTCCTGTGATTTTTAGCCATTTATCTCTGACTATCTTCTCACTCTCCTCTCACACCTTCCCTCGATGTGTGTTCTCTCTCTCTGCTCATCATCCTGTCTCCTTCTTCTTTCCTTTCTCCTCTTGGTCTATTTTTATTCATCTTTTTCCAATTCTTTCATTCCCCCTCCTCACATTTTACGTTCTCATCGTTGTCCTTTCCCCTGTTGACCTCACCTTTTATCTGCCTCTCCTCCTTATCTCCTTTCTATCTTCATCTACTCTATCCCTCCTCTCTCCACTTTCAACCTGGTCAGAACCCAAATCCCCACCAAAGACCTGTGGCCTCAGACCTGGCTGGTTTCTGGGACATGCTCCAGCTGTCCATTGAGAATATCAGTCTCAAATTTGATGAGCTCCACCAACTTCGAGCCAACAACTGGAGACCCCTGGACCCCCCTGACACAAAGGTATTTACAGATGAGATTACCTCAATGTTTCACAGACCATGAGCTTGATGTTTCCAGGTTTTTGCAAGGATTTTATGTCCCACCATCTTGACAAGGTTGTATGCCTGTACAGAGGAGTAGAAAGGCTGTGATGAAATGTTGTGGGTTTTTTTCTCTTTTGTTGATCCTATTCTGCTGACAGTCTTGATGTCTATCAATTTTATTTATTTGTTTTAATTATTTTAAAAATGCATTTATTTTCAGATTTTATATTATTTTCTTTGGAGTGAAACATCCCGACAATTATCATTCTCACACGCCCACACACACGCACACACACACTCGCACACGCATATCAGAATCAACTTTATAGCCCAAATGTGCCCATGCATACAAGGAATTTGACTCCAGTTCAAAGTGGCGTCTAGTACTTGCAGAAACCACTCAAAAATAAAAGGAAAAAGAAAGAAATGAAATGTGTGACATGATCTTAGCGATGGACCAACTGGGGATCAGCATGGCCAGTTAGTAAAATGCTTTTTTTTAAATAAATTTTTGTGAGAAGCACATATTTCTTATCACTATAAGCTTTAAATGCAATTGTTAGTTCCTTTTTTAAGAAAAAACATAATGTTGTAATAGTGGCTTTATCATACCATTCCACAACACCATAAAGTCAACAGTGTGCCTCTGCACAATGGTCGTATCAAACAAGCCCCATTCATGTTGGATGAACAGTTGGGATTGACCGGACCTGGGCCAGGCTAGCGGAAAATCTTCCAACAGGAAGGGGACCAGATGCATTTGTCAGAGCAAAAAAATGAGCTCCAAGATTCGTCTGTTTCCTGGCTATGAATTCTAATGAATGAATTATAAATCTGGATATTGCAAAAGAAAAACACCTTATATTTTGTGCAGAGCATTTTTAATTGATTTTCTATTTTCCTTGTCCATTGCTTTGCATAATTTCAACTTTGATTTTCTAACAGCTTTCTCTGTCTGTCTTTTTTTCTGTCTTGTGCCATTTTTTTGTGTTGACAGTGATGGCCTTTGCAATCAGTCTCACATCAAACAGCAATAACAACACTGCCACCACCACAACGCCGTGACTGCTCAGGGCCACCGCAGATCCATCATATCATACTGTCTGTTTATACATATGGCCGTCATTCCCTGTTGATCTCCTGCTGCCTCCTGCCATCTCTTTGAGTGTGTTTTGCTCTGTTGTGTTCAGAAGTTGAAAGCTTTATTATGGATGAATGAGGACAAGCAGGGGAGACTGTGAGTGCTCCACACTCCCTCTCTACCCCTCTCATCACTTAAAATTTTAATTACAAATTACAATTTCAAGGCACTTTTCAAAAAAATCACTCATGTGCATGTCATTATGAGCAAAATAGCTGACAGTTTATGAGAAAACTCTGTTTAGTATTACTACAAAATAACTCATCTACATTAACTAGTTACTCTACACACATACTTCCCATGTCTTTCCTACACAGAGAGGAAAGGCTGTGGAATTATTCAAAATACCTGAAGCACTCATGAGGTTAACAAAAACGTTTGTTTTTTGTCTCAAACAAAAGATAAAGTCTTCTCTATCTTGTCCTGAAATGATCCCCCCAGGAGAGGCCACTTCCACCCCAAGTGCTAAAGAAGCCCCCTAAGGTCCTTCACCATCACCCACGTCTGGCCAGAGACAGGTCCCTGGAGAGCTCAGAAAAAAAGCGGCATGAGACGTGTAAGCGTCTGATGGCTGCCAAGCGGGCAGCTTCTGTACGACAGAATTCGGCCACGGAGAGTGCAGACAGCATTGAGATCTACATTCCAGAAGCCCAGACCAGACTATAAGAATGGGAACATTGACACACAAGGTTGTGTACACAAGCGGTCCGTGGATAAACAAGACTGATGCTCACAGAGGACTGAGTGGTGTACCCACCTATGGCAGATGAGTTTTCTCAACCTCACACATGGCAACACGCACGAGAATATTTGAACACAAATACATTGTTCCATGGTGTGGTACAAGTATATGATTCACATGACAACTGCTTCCATACACACCTACATGGACACACACCATTATTTCAGATCTTGTGGTTTTCCCAACACTGCTGGATTTAGATAAGCTGTTGTGATATAAAAGACTCCTGCCACTCACATGGGTAAGTGCCAGTCTTATCTCTGTCATCCTCTTTCTTGCTCACAACATTCCAATTCCGGAGCATTTTTAGACAAAACAAAAAGAAAGAAATAAGACTTTTCACTTTCAATCCTCCTTGTATAATGTAGGAAGCCATCTTGGGAACTGTAAATCACTAAATACTTAAATATCTACCTGTAAGAATGTTGCCATAATTAAGAAAGAAAAGACGAATGAAAAAGCCTTGTGGTTCTTGAAAACCAGTTTATTTCAGTGGTTGTATATTAATACGGGTCACAATTTCTCCCCTACTTATATTTTAAAACATTTTATCAGAGTTTCTTTTTTTGGGTTTCCATGTGATGTCATTGTGCAACAGGGTAATTTAAAGCACAAGCAATAATCGTTACATGTATAAATTAATATTTAAAAGTTCAGAAACTAACTATTAGTCATATAGGGATCTATAAAGGGTTCATCCATCGTCAACCGCTTATACGAAGTCGGGTCATGGGCGAACTGGAGTCCATCTCGGTTCTCATTGGGTGAAAGGCGGGGATTCACCCTTAAAGGGTCGCCAGTCTGTCACAGGGCAGAGCAATTAGGGGTTCAGTGTCTTCCTCAAGGATACCTCAACATGCTTCTCTGCAGGTGCGGGACTCGAACCTGCAACCTTCCTGATTACCAGACGGCCACTCTACCCACTGAGCCATGACGCCCCTTATGTATAAAGGGTGCTGAACATAAATCGTCCGGTAACAGAAGTGTCCGAAGGCAGCTGGTGAGTGGCAATACCTCGAGTCAGTCCAGACTGAAAATGTCCCCTGGATGAGTGATGGGGCATATTCAGATGAAAGGAATCAAGCAGGTAGTGTGGCTCTTAAGGTATGCTTGTTTCAGCATATCTGTGGGACTCGCAGTGAATGTCAGGAGAGACTGAACTGCCCTTTGAGCAGTGATAAGTCCCCTTTGGATTGCTTGTGTAAAATAATGCTGTTCTAGTTGGGTGTTTTTGCTTCCATTGACTTCTTTGAATTGGAGTTCTCAGTTTTTTTTAGCACAGAGTTCTTTTTGTAGTATATGACATTGGTATTAACATGCCATCGCTTAATTTTCACACAGATCCAAACTTGATCCTGCAAAGAATCATAGCTTCTGTGTCTAGAAAGCTACAAGATGATGTGGGCCACAAGCAGTGATTAATTTGAACACCTGTCTCTGTGGTAGTTCAGTCTATTTAGCAACTGGCAATGGGTATGAGAAGAAGGTGTAAGAGGTAGGACTGTTTCCAAACCACACTACCTGTTTGACTGATTCCTAGTGACAGATAATTGACACTTGGTACCCAAGGACTCCCTGGCATGTCATTGGCTATGGCAGACTTTTCTGAAGTCATCCTCTCATATTGGTCTGGTCTGTTGCTGTGGATGCCAACCTTTAGGCTAGCATGGAAAATGGGCCACACGTGACCATGTGCTGAAATGTCAACTTACTCTTTCTTACATCACCATAATGTAAATACATTTACGAGATCTAATTTAAAGGCTTGATAATACACAGTGTTGGTGATTTGAAAGCCATCCGAAGTTGCTGATCTATGATGATGTTACAATATTCCAATGCTGTCTGTTTTGAGGACCTATTACAACTGACATTCGTTTTTGCAGTGGAGGAAAACGGCCTCAAAATTAGACATTCATACAACATCCAAGGACTATATTTGAAAATATGTGTCATTGATGAAATAATATTCTTCTTTATTCTTTTGTAATGGGGAGTTGTATATGTGTATTTGTGGGGAGATGTGAGTCCATTAGCCGTTTAAATGATGATGATGGCAGCAAAACTAGTGTCGATGAGCCATACTCAACATATGAATACCCTCACCACAAAGGACAGGGCCATTCAAAAGAAGGTGAAACTGCTAAATGAAGAAGTTGTTTTGAACAATATCTTGTTTCTTTCTGTTTCTATTCTTTCAGTTGCAGGGTTAGTGGCTTTTACAACTGTAGTCTATGATAAGATAAGATATCCCTTTATTAGTCCCAGAGGGACTAATACATTTGGGAAATGTGCATTGTTACGGCAACAAAGTGGAAAACAAAACCAGAGAGATCTAAATCTAAACGGGTATAAATAACGGGACTCGGCAGTTAACTGAATGGAATGAAATCCAGTTGTTAGTCTTGATGTGTATTTGGTCTATTGGGGAAGCGGTGGTGATTATAGAGTCTGACAGCTGTGCTAAGGAAAGACCTGTGAAAAAAACTCCTTCAAACACTTTGAATCCAGCAACCTGTCACTAATGAGCTCTCCAGTCCAGCAAGTGTCTGGTGGGGAGAAACAGCAGACAGTCATGGCAGCATGGTGGCTCAGTGGTTAGCACTCTTGCCTCACAGTAAGAATGCTCTGGGTTTGAATGCCTTCCGAGGCCCCTCCAGTGTGGAGTTTGCATGTTCCAGTTTCCTCCCATCATCAAAAGACATACATGTTGGGGTTAATGTGCCTCCCTGTTGCCCTGACCAAGGCAATAGGAAAAGAACTGGAGTTGATCCCTGGACAGTGTAGCTGCTCACTGTAGGATGGGTTGAATGCACAGAACAGATTTAATTGTTATAATACAATGACCAAATAAAGTGTCTTCTTAGACTTATTGGCAACAAGTATTTGACTTGATTAAACAAGTATGTCGAGGAATTCATCCACATAAGGCCCTGTCTCGTGTCTTGACTTTCAAAATGACCACCAGAAATTGAGTGATTACAGCTGTAATGTAAAACATACAATATTTTGTGGAAATGTAATGAGAATATCTCCAATTAATAACAGGCTTTAAACTGGCTGTGTTTTTTTTCACAGAAAGAGATGGAAAATGTTCATAAAGTCAGGGTTTCTCGGTCACAGTGATCTATTACTGAAATGTGCTTGTGTGTTACTTTATTTGCGTGTTATCATGAATGTTCAATCACTCATAT
>OMLC01001389.1:0-12248 GCA_900302585.1 Regalecus glesne
GGGGGGGGGGGGGCTCTGCAGAGGTATGACGTAACTGGTCACTGCTTTCAGTGGAAGTCAGAGCCCCATGGGAGAAGTGCAGGCAGGGTCGACACCATGACGACCACCATGGCTCAGTAGCACGGAGGACATGACCCGAGCATCTCAGAGCCATGGGAGTCTGAACAAGTCAGAGAGGTGCGGCGCCCCCGCGTCCGACCTCTACCTGCGGAGTTATGTTCAGGTCCCGCTAAGCCACGTCTTATTTCCCGTCGTTGGTTTTTCGTTACTCCCCGGCTCGCCTTCGATTAGGTCCAGCCATCAGCAAAGGAAAACGACTCGTATTAAAGCAACTCAGTTAAATACATCAGCTGAGAGGCTGCTGCAGGCAGATTACGTACCGAGCAATAAAAGGCCCTGCAAGGCGCAGCACCTTAAAGGACACCGCGTCGTGCCAGTAAGAGGGGGGGGGGTCTCACTCCCACTCCCCAGAGTCCCAAAGGTGACCACAATATATGATGACCCTCCACAAGAGCTGGTCACAGGCGGTGTGAGCCCCCCGGTGCAGGCTGCCTTAGAGACACGCAGGCCTCACTGTCATTGGCCTTTTGTCTCTCCCTGCTCGGGGACTCTGGGTGACATCTGGAACCCGTGCAGAAATCTTAATCGAGTGCAAACCGAAGATGTGAGTGGAATTGAACTTTACTGTGTTGGCTTGTTCCAGCTTGCCTGGGGCCTGAAGTGCACTTTTGGGTGGTGCTCTCTGAGAGGGGTGGGATGACAAGCTGTGCAAGATAAGAGGATTTCTTTTTTCAAGTACTAATCCTTGTAATGTGGAGTCTCGCACACAGGACACATCCAAGAAATGTTCCAAGAACACACATCTCAGATCCCTGAGTTGGTATTGGAACCGGCTCCAGCCGGCTGGCTCTGCATTGTTCAGTTCTGTAATCAGCCAACAAAGCAGATGACAATAAGGTAGCTCTCTACCATCGCAGAGTGGGGGGACTCGGTGCAGGGTCAGGGTGGCATCCCCGTTCATCACTCCGTTGCATGCTACAGAAACGAGATGACCTCAATGGCAAAAGAGGGCCTACTTCTTAGTGACTTTTCCATCTATATCGTGACATCCGCGCCCGGTATCAATAGTGATGTTTGAAAAAAGAAAGAAGATTTCTATGCTAAGATGCAAGACAACACATGCTAGATAAACGAGTGCCTAAAGAGTTGCTGGCAACATCAAGTTTTTTTTTTTATTAGAAGCAAAGCAACTCATGGAAGTGAGGCAAAATCAACGATTCACTCGTTTACATGCTCGCAGTTAGTGGGTCCATCTCTAGAGGGCGCTGTGGGGGCGAGAAACGTGAAAACAGGGCTGTGAATGTTCGCAAATAAAAGTGAAGAAGTTAGGAACAAATTAAAAAATGTCATGTACAGACTGAAAATATGCCACTCATGCCTCGACCCCAGCCAGCTCCCCTCGGAAGGATCTCCTCATCCAACACACCGAGCTGCTTGCAACTCATTAGTGAGACACGCCCTAATCAGCCTCATGTCCACCGAACACGTGTAGAGTGGAGCCGGATGTCCACCGCATACCACTTCCGCAGAGTAGAGTAGAGCCTCTGCTCCTCTACCTAGAGAGGAGCCAGTGGAGGAGGTTCAGCATCTAGTCATCTAGCTTTGGATAAGCGGCTGATGATGGATTTCGTTTTGTTTCCCTTCTGCTCTGGTGAGATAAGTCTTCACGCCTTCCCACGTACATCCAGGTATTTATCTCCTCCGTTATTGGGGAAAAATCTCCTCCACTCAACCACTGACAAAAAAAAACTCCGTTCAAATGAAAGCAACATCACATCACATGCTACTGAACACATGAATGTTCTGTCAGTAGCATGCCAAACCACTAGAGGGCAATATAGCGTCATTTACCTTAAAGCCATGGAGGCCAATCATCCACCTAAAGAAAAAGCCAACAAGCCAAAAAACTCGCTTTTCTCTTGTCTGCTCCTCAACAACGGAACAGGAGCTTCTGAGAACCTTCACTCTGGAGGGAGTTACCCGGATATCCGTTTGCATGTGGACGAAAGGCCAAAACACATAGAAAAAAAAATCACCTTCTAAACAGCTAGGCCGCCCCTGACCGTGGGCCTCCAGTGTTGGCCCTGATGGAGTCCGAGAGTTGCGCAAGCGTGACCTCTCCACAGAGATCAATACAGAGATGAAGCAAGCATGTCTGGCACGTCTGGATTTCAACAGATCTGCGGTTGACACGTGGCCTGAATCCACTGCATATACAAGCTCACCAAGTCCTTACTGGTGTAGAGGATCCAGTGCCAGTGGTTCTGCACATCTGGTCTCATGTTTCTCAGAATCTGTGTTGAGTTTCTGTCGTCCCATCACATCCCTACACATGATGTGCAGTAACTAAAGAATACACCCCGGTACTGTCCATACTGCCACGGTGGTATTAAAGCTATACGTGACCATCAGCACTGCCATGCTTATGAGACAGCCAAAAAAGAAAAGAAAAAGAACAGGATTTCTATAAATGATGTAGCCTGTGTAAGAAACCATGACTCACTCGACGCTCTCCTAACCGTAAGCTCCATCTTGCTGTGATCCGGGCGGCCACTGGACCTTAGTATAATAATAACAGCATGACTACAGAATCTGGTATGGGGGGGATGTATTTCCGGCCATCATCTGGAGCCTCTAGTCTACACTTGAACCTCCTGCTCCACTTGTGAATACATTGTACAAGCCTTGTGCACTTACAGCGTGGAATGTGTTCAAGTCGTGTTATCAAAAACCAAAAAAAAAAACAAGCTTTGTGCACCTTGTGTTAAGTATCACCAAGCTTGCCGTGGCCCCAGTGAAGTTACTTTTCCCTGTGTGTGCTCCTAAATGGTGTCGGTGAAACGACTCGCGATCATCCTCCTCCGACAGCTACAATAAAATATATGCATATGTTGTCTAAGCTGGGTCCTGGTCTTATTTCATGTTTCTTTACCATGTGGTGTTCAAATGTTCTCACTGAGGGGCGCCACAGGCCTCACGGTTCATCTCTTGTCTGCTACACCGATTAGCCAAAACATTATAACCACTGACTGGTAAGTGAATGGCTAACTTGTTATCTTTGATGGTGTGATGACCGGTCCAGGGTGCTTCCACACCTTTTGCCCAGTGAGCACTGGGATTGGTCCAGTATATGGACTCCATGACCAGACTTTGGACAAGCGGTTGGTGATGGATGGATGAATAGATGCAGCAGGACCAATAAGCTGAGATCCAATAGAAGAACGCTTTACATTACCTCAACTGAAGGGCATAGGCACCTCTCGACATTATTCCAATAAACTGTTCCATCCCACTGCTGATATTGGGGAAAAACACTCATGGTACCCAAAAAGAAAATCACTGACGCGGTAAAAAATACTGCAAGCATGGAGAAAAAAGACCCACTGAGGATATCTTCATACATGCTCAGTAATCCAGGTAAGGAAATCATAAAAAGGTGGCCAGTGTTTGTACTGGGGGAGAACCACCGTGCGTAGCGACTGGGAAAAGTAAGTTTGAAAGACTGCCGCTAGAGGGCAGTGCGCGATATCGCAACGCTAGTGAGTTAACTCGAGGCCACGTCCCATGACAAGATTCAAGACCTTTACTGTCAATGTAAAGTCCAAGGACATGACTATGGTCTCAGCCTCAGCTTGGTCCATACAGAGAATAAAAAGAGAAAAGGGAGAAAAGGGATGAGAAATATGAAAATAAGATCTGGTAATTTGGTGGTAATCGACACTAGGGAAAAATAATTCACGTTTTTTTTTAATCTTAGTCTTTCTAAATCAGTCTTATTCCCACAGTAAAACTTGCCCTTTTTTAACCTATTTTGCAGACATGAGATAATAACCCTTGTTTTGACCTGTGACCTCTCAAAAGCACATAGTCGCTGCTGTTTGCATCACTGGCCAATCCTCACAAGGGCAGCTTGGAATACCAGCACGACTTGGATGGACGTCAACACTGGTAAACTATTGGACCTTAAAGATGTCACACCTGATGGAGTCACACACAGGCGTGCTCCATAAAGGGAATCCGCCCCTGACAATCGGATCTTTGACCCCACAAAAACCATGGAGACCCAGAAGGACCACGCAGCCCCATCTCCACCCAGACGGTGAGGAGGTGGAGAGTCAACATCATTAAATTTCTAGGAATCCATGTAACAAAAGACCTGGTCCCCCAACACATCCACCTGATACAGAGGATGCTACCTCATTATGGTCATCTCGGACACTGACTTAGATGGAGCTAGGGAGGATTTAGGCCTGATGCTCTTCCCGATACCCCGCGGGGGATTCATACCTACGATGACCATAAAGTCTCAATCTCATGAGTGTGTGTAAGCTCCCAGTCTGCCACATTAGTTTCTCCTGAGACACGCGAGGGTACGTGGCGCCGCCTGACCCTGCAGATTACATACATGCTGAGAGGGACTGGATTTGTTGGTGACAGAAATGAGATCCGCAAGGCCTTTCACGATCTATTGCTGTGGTTACAGCATGCTGGAACATCTTCAGACGGGAGAGGGCGGGTGGCGGAGAATTAGGTAATTATTATGGAGAGGCAGCAGATTTTTCCAGTGTTGTGCTGCTTTGCTTAATTCTGCTCTTGGCACATTTTGAATTATGGATTTTCCACAAGCCAGCCGGACAAGAGCCTGGACCCATTTCGGAGATCCTCCTGACACCGTGACTTTCAATTCAATGTATGGGAGCATCTTGCTCTCCCCATCTCCATCTTTATACATCCATCGGCCACTCCTGATAGTCTCTCTTTATATTTATACTAAACACATCGACATCCTTTTGTGTAAACGGCAGCGACCTTTGACCTGTTAGACTGAAGCAAACCATGAATAATGGACATTTCAGTCTGCACTGCTGCCATCACCCCCCCCCGCCTGCCCCCATCTCACCAGTGGAAACACATGTATGACAGTCACTTGATCCAACACTCGTGTATCTCCAGCACGCTGCTGGTCAGGCTGGCTCGATTATCCTCCACTGGCCTGCAGTGTGAGAGGCCCCTCAGCCTAGAGTCTCTGTGTCAGACGGAAACTTCTAATGGTCAATCAATCAATGGCCAAAATCCATCACAAGACCAGGTTGAGTCAGACATCTGGATGCAGCGTGTATGTAGGGAAACGTGTCTTCACTCACACAGGTGACCTCTTCAGTCCGAGAGGGCAGAAGGCTCCAGGATTGCAGTTCCCTTTTCATGTGGATGACCGCCATCGACTCCTCCGTTTGCGGGGGGGGCTCAGAGTTTACCTAATAATACTGTGATTTCAAATATTGGGCCCAGTGGTCAGCACTGGTCCTGGGTTTGAATCCTGTCCCAGGTCCTCTCTGTGTGAAGTTTGCATGTTCTTCCTGTGTCGGCATAGGTTTCCTCCGGGTGCTCCGTTTTCCTCCCGCCGTCCTACCAAGACAAGCATGTCAGGATTAATACTCCCGCCTGTGCCCCTGAGCAAGGCAATGGGAAAACCTAGCAGGAGTTGGTCCTTTGGCACCACAGCTGCCCCTGTACAATAGGATCTATTAAATGCAGAGAATAGGTTTTGTTGTACGTACAGAAAAAATGAATAAAGCCTCTTCTGTTCCTCTAGAGTCTGTGAATAGTACACACACACCCACCATGAGGGTGGGGAGGCCTGCAGTCGGCTGGGTGAGGTATCAGTCATCTGTATGAGTGATGGGACATCTCAGTAAATGTTGTCCAAATTAACCTACTCACTTATCTGTTATTTCCTCACCTGGATTACTGAGGTCACGTCAACACATCCCTTAATCAGCCCGTCAGTGATCTGTTGTGCCTTGGCCCGGGACAGGTTTTAGAGGAGGGACAAAGAAACTTTCCTGTGAGTAAACTGCTCAAATTCACTTGTAAAACTGTTTAACTCATTCTGCCGCAGTCAACTTGCAAGGTCAGGACAAGCAACCCGATTAAAGGTAGTGCGACCACAGATTTAAAGGAAAAATAACTTCCATCATTGGCCTCATTTTAGGGAATCCTATCCTTTGATCCACTTAAGGTGGTTGGCTTTCCTTGTCTTCTGCATGGATGGTTAAAAACTGCCTAGTCATCCTTACAAGTAAGGCCTCCCGTTCCTGCTACATCCTGGCAAAGGGTTGACGCATCAAATGCTTTTAAATCCTTGGTGCTAAACATTAACTACCTACTAAATGAAAGCACACCCACACACGAGCAGACGACCCCAGCTAGGATTGGCTCAGGCGTCCATCTGCTGTGGATTCATTATCCAAGTTTATGGTAAAATTAAACGAGGGATCATCCAGTGGAGATGGATTTAATTTTATATGGTGCTATTCTGCTCTTGCAACTGAAGCAACACAGCAGATCCTTCAATGACTCTAGACCACATTTGTCTGATGGTAACTATAGGGAGCTATGGAGAGGACTCCCCCAAAACACCCATTACAAAGGGTACCTCACAAGGGCAGCATGTATCAGGAGGTAGGATGGTGGTCTGATAATTGGACATTGATGATTCTTTCTGTGGCCTCTTCAGTGTGTTGAAGAGCAAGACCCTGGACCCCTCACTGCTCCTATACAACAGAATGGGTCAAATATGGAGAGGTTTCCCGAAACTATTAATAAGGTTAATAAAACACAAACGATCACCAAATGAATTCAAACTCTTTATTAGGATAATGTTAGATTACACTTCACAAATACATTACTAAAATCCACAAGATAATTCTGCTCGAAGTAACGTAGGTCCATGTCCAGAATGTGTTACGTTCACGTTAATACTGGTTATGGGAACTATTTTAGTTAAAAGTTCATGGGACTACTTTTATGTCATGCGCACGATTACCTTGATGTAGTACTGAGCGGCGCATTGACACATTCAACCAGGGCAGTGGACTTTAGCGCAAACGCAATGTAGTTATATGTGTGTATAACTAAATCCAGTTAAGACTATGGTTAACTTTACTCCGGTGTTCAATTAATGTACGCTGTGAAAGTGCAATACACAAAAGAATGAGACATCACTATAATGGTGTGGGGTCTTCATTCGGCTTTTTGTTTTTCCAGGGCTGCCACAGTGGACTAGTTTCCATTGGCACCATGTCATAAATGAACTTGTTTTTATATATCACTTTTCTAGTCTAGCGACCACTCAAAGTACTCGACTATGAACGCCTCACATTTACCAAGTGACACGGCGTGTTTGGAGGAACGTTACTTTTTTCCTGTGCTGTGTTTTGAAGTGTCTTTTGAGTCCATGTGGGCTGGGCACCTTTAATGTATTATTTTGAAAAATAAGCTACTATTACTACTACTAAGAATAACATTACACACATACATATACTGAATGGTAAATAGTACTAGGTTCATAACAGAGCTATTGTGTTGATAAAATACTGTATACTATAATGTCAATTTTGGAAAAATAAGATAAGGAACAGACTTTTAGGAGAGTCACTCTTTTTTTTCCGGATTTTGGCCACCTTCAACAAACTATCTTACTTGCAGACAAACTAAATCCATTAACTGTTTAGACACACCAAACAAACCTTTCAGCCGTAAACTATTCCCTCACATAGATAAGAACATTTCACCCATCCCATCTTCTCTGACCCATTAGAGGTCAGTACCAAGGCCCTTCTTGACCTTTGCCAGACGTACCTCCTCCATCAGCTCTTTCAGATACTGAATCTCCCTGGCCATGGAGTCAGCCTTCTCAGATAACTCTATATTCTTCCTCTCCAGCTCTGTGCAATCCACGGAGAGTGCTTCCTTCTCATCTCTCTTTTTCTGCCGATAACGAGTAGCGGCCGTCTTGTTCTGCTCCATCTTCTTTAGTTTCTTGTCCTTCTGAGTCTTCATGGTTGTCTTTTCTGCTCCCCCTCTTGAGCACCTGGGAGACCTGCTTTTGACACATGGGACAGTGGGAGAGGAGGACCTGGCTCTGGATTGGGGATCAGGGTAGGGCCTTTTCCTGGTGCCCTTTGAAGAGGAAACTGAGGGAGAAGAGTGAATGTCCGGGGTGGTTACATTGGTAGTAGCAACACCAACTGCATCTTTAGGGGCCAGGAGGAGGACTATACGGGCGGAGGGGAGAGAGAGGACAATCCTAGGGGCCTGTGGGACTACAGTGGCAACCACTGGCTTCATCTCACACTCTAGAACATCCACTTCACTGCCCAAATCTAGGGTGTAGGCTGGTGATGGGGGAGAATGGACTACAGGAGGGAACAGGGAGATGGTAGTGGGGGACACCGGCTCAGACTTTATCTCAAGCTCCTCTTGGGGTTCTGGGACATTTTGGGAAGGGGAAATAACTTGATGGTGGTCATCTGAGGATTCTGACTCAACACTTTGGATGAATGAAAGATCTGTGGAGGAGTCAGAAAGGGAAGGAGGAGATACAGAAGAAGTACAAGATACTGAAGGAGACAGACAAGGAAGACTTGATTGTGTTGGAGTTGTGACAGCAGGGAGGGATAACGAGTCGAGCGTCATGGAGCAGTTGAGAGAATCAAGGAGGTCTTCAGCAGAGCTAGAGGACTCTTGGTCTGGGCTACAGGAACCAATCAGAGAGTCAAGGTTGAACATTCCAAGATCCATTCTCTTGGTCATCCAGCCAAAGTCAAAAAACGCATCCCCTGTTGAGGTAAACATTTTAACAAGATATCAGTTTCACATTCATGCCCCTTGACTGTTAAGGTTGATGGTTATTTAAAAATGTTACACTTGATGACGTTGCAAAAAAAGACAACAATCCAAGAGGATACAGACAAGGATCAACTTCTCAAAATAAGATTATCATCTTCATTTGCTGTGTACATATACCAATTCATGCATCACCTTTGCTAATGTCAGCACTTGTTTCAGGGCACCCAAGTTGGTCATGATCATATGGCCAGGGCAGCAGGTCTGACTCTGTTCTCGCCTTGTCCATGTGGAGGAGCAGGGCTGATGGAGAGGGAGGAGGAGAGTAAAAAGGCTGAGGAGAGGAGGAAGAGGCCAATGAGGAAAGGGACATCACAGGCGATGTGCCACCTCCTGAAATGGAGGTTCCTCCTCTCTTTTGTTGTTCCTTATCAGTGTGGAGAGGCAGAGTCTCCATGTGGTCAGCCATGGGAGAGGAAGGCCCCCAGACTAGGGCCTCCATGTCGTCCAGGCCAAACTGTGAGCTTGTCATCATCATGGTCATAGTGGCTGTTGTTGGTCACCAACAAGGTACGCAATGATATCGGGAAAGAGTCGGATTCTTTTATGCTGTCGACTACAGCAGAGCTGAGGGTTCCCACGAAGGTCCTACAAAACAAGAGGAAAATAAAAGGGGAGATAAAAATTGAGATTGGAATACTATGACTTTCCTAAGAATTGTTTTATTTGCCACACAAACAAGGCCTGTGGTATTGGTTTCCTGCATTTAACCCATCCTGTTGCATGAGCACTGGGCACAACCTCCTGCAAGCTAGGAGTCATCTTAAAAACGGATCTATAATACAGTTGAGGTTCATACATTTTTGTTACCATTGGGAGGGAGTAACCACCATGTGACTTTGCTGAGATACAGGAATCCGAGCCAGTTTGAGAGAAGTCTCGGCTGCGGACAGGCGCAGTATGGGACGTCAACACTGCCCCCTAACTGCAGTGCCTCCGTTACGTAACAGGTCGACAAATGCGTCCAATGACTGACGTCAACCGAGCCGGCGGAAGCTGCTGGAGCTTTTGTTCTCTCGCCAACACGGCGCCGCCATTTTGACACATGGGAAAAATGAACCATCTCCTGATCGACACGATGGCCTCGACCTACCGGAGCTTGTTTTCTGATACTGATTAGCCAGCACACTCGACACGTCAGCTAGGACACGTCAAAACCCACCGGACTGATATGATGCAAAAACACAAGGCCAAATAATGCAATAACGTGAAACGCAATTGAATTCCGGAGTGTTAAAACGACCTTGAGCATTATATATAGAGGAAAAAAAACATAAAAAGCCTAAATCTGTATGTTTAAATAAAAATAAGAGAATCTAAATTTAAAGAGAACACTGCGGGATGAGGACGGGGCGGCCTACTTGGGCCAAACAGCGGTCAAGTGAATTGTTAAAAATCCCCAAATTATACTCACATCATGTTTGAAAAGAGTAAGTAGATCAGTGCACTGGCTGGATGCACTGTTTGGGAGGCTGCTGCTAGATCGCTGCTCAAATTTACATTGCCATTTTGCCCCAAAAGAGCGCTGTCGTGTAGAGTCGATGGGTCCTTGCTAACACTTTGGAAATAAAAATGGCGCCAGTCGGGGCGTGGTGTTAATATAGATCCTCTATGAGGAGATCTAAGATATCCTTCCGCTTTGCCGTCGGTTAGATCACTCCGCCGCTGTTTGCATTCCACCACGCCTGCGCACTGATCGCAGCTGTGTCGTCACAAGAAAACAAACCAAACGTCGATCAATATCAAATCACTAATGCCAGATATGAATGATTATGATGAAAATATTGACATAGATGTTTTAATAGCCACTTTACCACGGATTGGGGTAGTTTTTTCTCTGTATTTTAACCCATCATATTGTAGAGGAGCAGTAAGGAACAGTTAGGGGTACAGTGCTTTGCCCATGGACACTTTGACAAGTTTTCTGCAGGGGCGTCATGAATCCATCAGACATCCGGTGATCATATTCAATTTTTATTATACGTATATTACATGTATATGATAATAGAGAAAGCAATTTATGGAAGATAAAGGATCGACCCCCTCTTTCAAACACAGACACACACATGGATGCACAGAGTTCTTAGAACATGGAGAACATTTCCCACATGCGATTCAGCTCATTCAGGGCATTCTGCAGGTTTTGCGCCAGCAAATGAACCCTTTTAGAAAAGTTACCCTTGCTTAACTTCATCCTCTGATGACCTTTCTCTTTGACATTTAGGTCCAGTTCCTGGGAAAAGGCCTGGAGGAGTTTCTCAGATGGCATAGTGTCTTTGGGCACTGGAGATCTATCCATTGCCTGGTTAATGTTGTTCCTGATTACAACGTGTGATAGCTCAGCCATCTTCAGTGCCTCGGGATGGGCCCCTGCCCTCCTCAACCTGAAAGGATCGTCCCTCCTAAGTTCATCCATTCTGGAGTGGATATACATCAGACAAAGTTCAATGTCAGTGATACTCGCCTTGTAGTCTTGCACTATCTTATCAACCATCTTCCTGTTGAGGGTTTTCTTGTTGGCCATAGCTGCGTGGGCACCCATGCCCCCGGCCGACATCACCATACCGGCACCGACCGCTGTGGCAACCAGGGAGGCTCCCATTGTCACGGGAGCCAGAGCGATACCCACCACGGCCGCAACTCCTCCCACAGCCCCTGTGGTGCCCCCGGCAATACCCATAGTTTTGATCTTTTTCTGGCCTTTGACCATGCTGTTGGAGATGGCGATGAGCTCAGAGATGTAGCCTCGCAGGGTTTCATTGCGTTTGATCAGGAGGAGGTTGAAGAGACGCAGGGCTTTCTTCAAGCCCATTGCCCTCTGGTTAAATACCCTGCACGGGGGGGGGTGACAGGATGATTCAGAAGAGAATTATTTTCTACGGTTGATTTTACAAAAGACTGTGACAATATTTCACTAATCCCGCCACAGATGTGGGGTTAGGGTTGCCCCACCCCACACACACAGGAGCATCACAATAAAGAGTCCAGCGGCCTTAGACGTGCTGCCGTCTCACTCCGAGTGGACGCAGAGACCAAGGTCTCCACGGCAACGTGCAGAGAAAAGGCTTTGTGACCCTGCTTCTTATACAGCGAGTGGGCGAGAGAAGGAAGGGCCCGGGGTTGTCAAGTAAGTACATGTGTGAGGTAGGAGAAAGCACAACCCTTACCTGACTTCCTCTTCAAGGCTGTACAGTGACGGAGCGACGGGATCAGGGTCTGCAGGGATGTCCACAGAGAGTCGAGTTAGGTGACATATTAGCTGGTTGTGCTTGTTGTCAATGAGAGCAGCGTAGAAAGAAGAAGAAACCCTGCTTAGGACATACAGTGGTGTGGAGGATTCGCCATCTAGTCTCACATTTTTCACCCCGAGTGTAATTTTACATTAGTCATTATAGTTTGGAGGACTAATAAGCTAGAGGTTGCTGGTGTGAGCCCCCACGGGGCATCAGGAAGGGTATCCAGCCTTAAACCCCCCCCCCCCACACACACACCTGCCCTGG
>OMLC01001390.1:0-12330 GCA_900302585.1 Regalecus glesne
CACAAAACTTGTAAAAGATTCTGATCTCAGTGTGTGTAACATGTTTAAAAGAAGAGCTCTGAAAGAGCTCTTTGACTTTTACCTTTATAGGTAAGTAGTCCCCATGCTCTGCCATGGTTCATGTTCTACAGAAAAGAAGAGAAGAGACAGGGACCTATTTTTATGCACACATTCTTAAAAGTTCTAGTTGAAAAAGTAATTTGGGTAATACATTCAGAGACATTATCACAGTATGTAGCATTAACTAAATACTTAGCTCTGAAATAAACTTGTGAATAGAAGTATACACAAGTGAAGGAGTAATATCAATGTTTTTTTCTCACCTCAGCTGTGTAGTCCACCTTAACTTTGGTTATTTTCCAGTAGCTCGGTTGAGAGTGGTCAGCAAGCCAAGATTTGCAAGTGAAGAGGCGGCCCACTCCAAAGAGCCTCATGCCTGCCAAAAGCGAGAAGAGATGGTTCTCCCTAGACACATCATGCCAGGCCAGCACAGGAAGTCTCTTTCCTGTGTGTGGTCTTATCATTGTCTCATAGTCTAGATCATATTTCTGAGACAGTGCTGGCCTGGACTTAAGTTCTCGATATGCCCTCACCCTCCGGGCAAACTCAGCTATGAGCTGCAAACGCTTCTTTTTCACCATTGTAGCTTGATGGTCAGGTATTCAACAGGTGATGGATTGTCTGGAGTGGCACTTGACAAAAGATCCTGGAAAATATACACCAGTGTATATGTTGTTACAATCACTTCTTACAATAGCAAAACATTGTAATACTTGCAAGATTTTTTTTACAAACAGAAGGCAAGTAAATAGTTTGAGGTGGGTATTTAACAGAGATAATGAAGTGGCTTTGCTTTTTCTGATAGACAGCAAGTCAGGTTTGTCAAACAAAAAATTGCGAAAAAAAAGCCCGAAGACCTTCTTATCTAATAACTCTTGAGTCAATGTCAGTGACAATAAAACTGAACAGTTATCGCAGCCCTTCCTCATCCACATACCTTTAAAATTTATTTTATAAATATTTCTGAACATTAGAATTTTAAATGACAATTTACAGATATGAGTTAGTGGTTTTGCAATAACATCAATGACTTTTTTGACTATTGTCATGCCAATGCCAGTCTTTAAAAGATTTGCTCTTACAATACTCATGACATCCCCTTTCTTCTTCTGCTCTTCTGAGAAAAATTTAACTTGACTATAGTCACCATCAGTCTCGACTTTTTTTCCACCACTTTTGTCCCCAAACCTACAAAATTATTGAAACCATTAACAATTTCATCCATATTGTTAATGATCTACTATTCGATAAAATACTAAGGGTAACATGAGTCTCTAGATCCATTTCTAATAATGCTGCTTAGTAGCGCCAAACACCTTTAATGTTATTATTCTCTAATGTCACATTATAGTATTCCTCCTTACATAACCTCACAATATTAAGTTATTTTTGTAATTTTTTACAGTTATTTTTTTCCTCTTTATATCTAACTTTATGAATTATCTTTATTGAGTATATTTATTTTTGCTTTGTGTAATCTCTTGGTGGTCCATGGAGTATCTTTATACTTGTTTCCTATTGTATCATTTATTGGGTGATTTTTATCATATAATTCAATTCTGGAAAGAATGAGTCACATCCTTTGACAACATCTTTGATGTATATTATTCTCCAATGCTGCGTTAGTAATTCGTTTCTAAATTGATTCATCTGTCCTTTACCATTTGTATTTCAAGTTGTTGGCATCCTTAGACTTCTTGTAATTACCACCATGGATTACAAAAAACGGAGAAACTGTCAATGATGTCGTTTATTAATTAGCTCACTGAATTGTCTTAGCATCTGTGAATATATCCATCGGCATGGTTGAATGTGATGTAATTCCACTAGGTTTAGTAGTTTTGAGCTATAAAACCATGCAATGCTATGCATTAGTAAACTAGCTTAATATCAAACCGACGACATACATAGATTACATCATACAATATCACAGTAACGGGTACTAAGAGTGGGAGAATAATACCTATGCGGACAGTGTGGCCAGCCGGACGGATTCCACTTGACCTCCAAACGGTGTGTAACTTCCTCTCAGTGGTTCGGCGCGTAAAGTATTCCGTGTAAAATCTACATCACTTCTAGTTCCGCTTGCGTCAGCACGGTGAATAGAGAGAAAACCAGTTAAATTTCTTTATGAAAGTAGTTCAGATCCTTCATGAGGGTTGCTGTGGAATTTGTGGATCCGACAAGGTGGAATATTGTCACCTTTGATTTTCAATTCGTATATGGATGTTCTTTCTAAAAAAAATAGAAGTGTAAGACTGGTTTACGGTGACTGCTCAGGCTATGGTGTGCAGCACGACACTAGATATCACTAAGAGTAATGTTGTCATGGTTGCTAAAACCAAGGAGGATTAGAAGCCAAATGTTCCTAGTCCTGTCCTGCCATTCTTCATGGCAGGACTAATGCTAGATGTGGTGAACAAAGTAAAATATTTGGGCCACGTCATCAGGAATGATTCATGTGATGTTGGTGTTGCAAACTATATGCACATGCCACTATGCTGCCATGCAAATTTAATTTGTATAGTTTATGTTAAAACTGTTATTTCTAGGGTCTACTATGCTTCAATCTAAATAGCCCACTTGTGAAGTTATGGTAAAGCAAAAATAAAAAGGCAGCAGGTAGTGCCATGTAATGGTGTATTCGGAATATTGCTCAAGCTTCCAAGATTGACAAGTTCCGGTCATGTGTTTGTCTCCAATTTGCTTTTTTCATGCTGTGTTGGGGAATTTTCTTTGTACATTTTTTTTGTCAACTGATTAAAAAATTATAACAATTTTAACTGAGCCTACAAAAAGTGACACAATTATTATTATTAAGATGCTCCCCTTGTTTCTGGGGAATTTGTAACAAATGTCTGTATAGGTTTTAATCACTGTGGACTTATGAACTGCTTTTTTAGCTGTATAGCCGTGTTGTTGTCCTGTGTTATATTATTATTTTTTAACATGCACCTACATACCTGAATAAAGTAAGATTTGATTGCTTAATAAATTTCTTTAAATGAGCTTTTGATGAAGTCTGTATTCACCCAGTGTTGCTCAGATTGATTCGACCACCATTAGCTTCTCCATTAATACGGAATCACCTTCACTTAAAGTGTAGGTGATGTAGTACAAGGGTACTCTCTTCTCAGGCCACCCTAATCTCAGGGGTACTCTCCTCTCTGATAAAAATACAATAAAACATAGATTACATGAAATAAAATGAAGAACACTTCCAGTGACTTCCATGTTGGTGTTGGCCTTCCTTGCAGACCGGGTATGAAATCGCAATTATTTCATAATTCCTAATGCTCTCACTTTCTACTTATCCTGTTCCCTTGCGCTTAAAGTAAAGGAAACGCAACACAAAATTATTTCCATAAGCTATCTGGTTTCTGATTACAATAATCATGGATTTAAAATTGAAACCAAGAAAGTTACTTTCTGTACTATGGACACCAAAACAGTGGTTCATTTATTTTTCTATTGCAAATGGACACACCGATTATGGATTAACAAAAATTCTTGGTTATCACCAAAAATTCCCTATATTTCTCAATGTAAAATAAATCACCTTTTTACTTCATGGAAAACCTCAATATCACCCTGAATAATAATATATCGGATTTGATAAATGTAATTATCATTATGGGAAAATACCACATTAAATAGTAAATAGAAAGGCACAAAACCATATTATACCCACTTTAATGCCAGCCAGCTCTATCACATTATGTCTCTCTCAAACTTAACAAGGGTAATGGTAGAACATCTAATGAGTTGTTGTTCCAAGTGTACTTCCGATTCCATAAGAAGGATTATGCAAGTGTCCCCGTTTTTGTTGCCTTTTCCCTTTTTTCATTGTCATTTCTGCTTTGAAGTTGTAACAGCAGTTGTAGTTTTGATGCATATCTTGTTTAACTTTTTTCCCCAAGTTCTGAATTAAAAGCTTTTTTAAAGGATATTTTTTTTAGATTTGTGGGACACAATTACAAATACAGTTTGATGAGTTCATCGCTGACAGCAGATGGGGTGAGAACTCCCAGATCTGTGAAGAGGAGGGTGATGAGGGAAGGAGGTGTGTAATCAATCATAGGATGCTCCTCTGATAGATTCTGCATGTTTTTCAGGGTGTCTGCCTTGTACTTAAATTTATCTGGTACATCTTGCTGGTTGAGTGGATACAGCCGAACAAACTTGAAGCTCTCTGCCACAACGTAGAAAGGTTTGTTGTGAGCTTTAGAGCAGACTGCCATCTGATAGGTACCAATCTTATTGATTATCCCTCCACTCTCCACGACTCCTTCTGCCCCAACAATGACAAGGTCGACTTTCTCCAGGACATACCCTACGGCTGCATCCAGCACTACTGTCACCGGAACATTGAGCTTCATCAGGGCTTCAGCCATCTGTTGCCCTGCTGCATCAGGCTGGGATTCAGTGATGTAGACAGAGAAACGTTTTTTCTCAGCTGCGGCTTTCTCCAACACTCTCAGTACCACTCTGGAGTAAGAATGGGTCAGGATTTTCGCCCCATCTTTGATGAAGGTATGGCAGAGCTTTGCCACCTTAGTTCTGGACAGTGAAATCTTCTCTAGGAACAGCTCTCCCCTCTCCTCCATCACTTTTTTACAGCAAGATAGATCCTTATATTCTAGTGATGTGAGACTTATGAAACGCAGAAAGAGTTCTCCTCCTGATGAAACAGCCACAGAGGAGTCCACCCGAGTCAAACAGTCGGTAGCCGACATCAGGTTCTCTCTCAGTCCTTGGAGAGTCTCTCCTTTGTCTCTCTTGAGGAACTCTAGCAAAGTGCGGATGGCAGCTACCGCAGATGCCATTTCAGGGTCCTTACTCATCTGGATCCTGAAATACTCAACCAACTCTTGTTCATTCATCTTGGTAGTCGCAACACACCAAACGACTGGCCGATGCTTTTCTCTAGCTTGTCAAAAGTAAATCGCGCTCAACCTTCCAAACAAACAAACAAAAAACTCAGCACACGACGGGGATTTTCATTTACCAGGACTATAGCCTTTCTCAAAAGCAAATATCTACTAGATTTCATATGAATTATAGCTTGTTTAACATTAATAGGAACGATGACTTGCGTTATGCTACGTTATGCTACGGCTAACGAACAAGAAGAGACGAAGAAGAACATCTATCAGAAACCACGAAGAAGAAAAGGAGACGAAGAAGAAGTGGAGGAGGAGGAGGAAGACGACGACCAAACGAAGAAGAAAAGCTTATCAAGATAGCGTCAGCATTCGTCGTAATTTTTCCTTTAATAAGAAATTACAATTTACAAATACCAGCAGGAAGCGAACCTTGCATATGAAACAAATATAAAATGGAAAATAGACACGTATATAACTGTGTATTTGCCCCTGGTATGGACAGTTTTATCTGTACATTCAATGATCTGATATTTATGAGGTCAAATTGAAGCATCGTGTTGAACTGATCATTAGTAATGGAACTTTAGAGCTACGACTAGATTTGATATTAATTGGAATTATATATCATGTATTATCAGTTGACAATTTTGAAGACCTACGCAGGTAAAATATGTGGTCCCACTTTTGATAGTTAGATGTTTAGGTGTGTAAATTGTTAAGTGGTTTGTAGCAGATTTCTTCACCAGCAGCAGTAGAAATGGTTATTAGATTGTGGTTCAACACTGAGCAGAGGAGAGTTTAGGAACAATACAGTGGGGTTAGGGAGACTGCGATCACACGGGTATGGAGCAAGCCTAAGTCGAGTTTTATAAGTCAGCAAAGCAACTTGATGACTGATCTTATGTGGATCAGACTTCAAGATGTTGGACATTTAAACAGCTGTCAAGGGATGTCAAGAAGCACTGGTACCACACAGGCAGTATTTGGCTGAAAAGGGGAATACAATATTGGGAGTTGGAGGACGACTATAAGAACAGCTAAAAGCATAGAGTAAATAATGGTTGCAGTTGGCCAGGTATAATTTTTTTTAAATTTATTCATTGGGAAATACAGAATTAACCAATAGAAATTAGGGAAGAAAGGAGCATTGCAAATACTCATTGCTAGATCTCCAAATGTTTTTACTGAGCATTTTCATGGGTCAGATGATTTCTCCTTCAATAATTTATGTATTCAACTTATCATTATTATAGAGCTTGTAATTTCATTATAATTATTTTATCCTTTTTCAGTGTTTTATTGTGTAAATTATGTTGTATTCTGTAAAGACAACCTCTATTGCACATCTATCCATCTTGGGAGAGAGATCCCTCCTCTGTTGCCCTTCCTGAGGTTTCTTCTCATTTTTTTTTCTCCCCTTAGAAGTTTATTAAGGAACTTGTACCTTATCTGTGCAAGGATCTAAAGACAAGATGTTATGTTAGTGTAAAACTCACAGAGGTAAATTTCTAATTTGTGATAATGGACTATACAAATAAAATGGACTTGACCAAAAAAAATCAAACACCAGTTCAAGACAAACAGTTTTGTGAAGATGAAAAAAGGATATCAGCCTTGAACTTTAGCCAAAACATCCCGTGGGTGTTGGAGACCAAATCTCCCATAAGTAACCAAAATTTCCTGCTACTTATTCAGTTTATTACAGAACTTGGACTGCAAGGAAATTGAATATTTTTGAATGAATTTTTCACTCCAAATCATTTGACTCTGAGATCATGTAACATACAATGGTGTCATATAAAAGGTGAACCCCTCAAACATGGGACATCTTCAGAAGTGATTAAACATTTCTGATCCAAAACTTCTGATCCAGTTGAACTAATTCACCTTTTTTGCGATTCCCTTAACTGTATTATTGAGCGTGCATCAAAACATACAATGGTGTTTTGAATCTAAATATAATCAATACTTCACAATGAGAGGAGTCGACTTATCTCTTGTTTTATTAAGACTATCTGCCGTTACAGCCTCCTATGTCTGCATATTTCACTTTATCACTTTATTCGCAGTTTAAAAGGCCATGCTTTAGATAAACAGAGGCAAGTTAAAGGCCTACACACATAGTATTAACATGACATGGTTTGGAAGAACCATTAGACTTTTATATGTACAGTAAGCAAAGAAGTGCTTTGATGCATAGCATGAGAAACAAATACACAGTGGAAACATACAACTGTTGAATTACCATAGCAGCTGCCCTCTCCACAATTAATTACTGGATTTGCAGGGAAGTTGCTCACACCATGTAACTGGATATCTCAAAAGGACTGAAAGCACCTGATGTAACCATCACACCACAGTCCCTGGGGGCCTGAATGATAGAAATTAAAGATTACTTGTTAAGACTTTCTCAGACTACTTCAATGTTGAACTTGGGAACAACTACACCATTTTCCGGTACCACAGCTGCTATAATGACCAATACTTTAGAATAAACCCTTACCTGAACATCTACCCATGATGAACATTTACATTATATCTGAAGTCTTTGTACTTGACAGCTGAGGCAAGACCTTCAAGAGGAAATACAAAGATTGGATGGCTCAGGTGCTTCCACATTACTTATGCACTGTGGTGATTGACGGCATACTGTGTGTCTTCCAGATCTGGGTCAAGGTGTATCACTGCATATATTTAATAGTTTTCAGTTGTCTTTTGCCAACTTTGGTACCTTTTTGGGGACTTTGGTACTCAGTCAGGTTCACCATATAGGAAAATGTAATGAGTAGCATATTATGAATGAGAGAAATTTTTAGGTTTAGTGCATATTTCAGATTAACAACTGATGTGACACCATCTCAACTATCCAGATGCAGTAAACACCACCCATATGGCACGAAAAGCACAACAGAATAAACACACAGAATTAAGTGTGAATACAAGCCCCAGTCTGGCGACTTCCTCTTCCCAAGTTTTCTCCGATTCATGCACATGTAATGGATTAGAAAATTAAATGGAACAAGGCCATAAGTGAACTGAAATGCAGCCCTTGCAAAAAAAAATAATTATATAACATTTAATGTTTATCTGATTAAATTATTATTATGCCCTAACTGTTCCATCAAAATAAGGATCCACTTTAAAAGGTGTAATGGCATGGAGCAGATTCCTTAATATCATTGTTAAATCAAAATCTCATGTCTGAGAGTCTCATTGAAGAGTAACACATCACAGTATTTCATGACTGGAATTCTGAAAGCTATACTGAACAGCATAGTCTTGAAATAAACAAGATACATACCATCTAACAAGCAAATAGCTAGTTTCATGAATTTGCTGGGCTTTTCAAAAGCTGCTGACAAACATGTGTAATGCTATTCAAACCATGTGAGCACCTCTTCAAAAACTAGCCCAAATATAATAGGACTGAGATTAATTTAGCCAGAAGAGTACTAAATAACTGGAGATAATGAAAGGCCCATTATAAAACAGCACACAAGAAATTGTCAATTTCAGAACTACAAGCTCCACAGTACACAAACATTAATTTAGTCTCATTTTAAGGTTTCGGAAGCATTGCATCATTTGAGCAATTTGAAAGTTGAGTCTTTTCATGAAGAGGTACCAAGAACAACAAACAATGATTTGACCTATAACACATCACTTCCTTTCTGTCAATGTCACATACTGCAAAATGAAAGTGTTCCACTGATATTTTGGTTCAGCAATCTAACAGACATACTGATACCCATGACAACATGGATGACAAATAAATTACATGATGCTCTAACAGCATCAAAACAGATAGAAATACCTACCATTTCAAAAAAAGTGATATTAGTGGAGCTATATGCTATCTTTTTCCAGGAAACATTGCTTTTTGCATAACATACCATAAGTTGCACAGAATTTTGGCTGAACATCCAAGCCCCAGTTGTCACATTGCACAATCCATCTTTAAACAGCATCACCATCTCCGTCATCATAAATGACAAGTAAATGTTAACACCACCAATTGACTGATGAAAATAACATTTTCTTTCCTCTCACTTAGATTACTGAAGGTGGTTTTAATACTTGGTGTATGATGTGAGTAAAGTCAATGAACTGATTTACAAACGGTATAAGAAAACAACTCCACTCACCACTCTCTCTGCCAAACCATACGGGACTCCTCTTCACTATCACAGAGTTTACATGTTTGTGAAGAGACATCATGTTGCAGGGAGATAACACTTGGGTGAAATTTGCCAGTGTTTAAAAGGAGGATATCTGGCATTTTGGTCACATCGGCAGTTATGTCCAGCGACATCTCTTCCTTTGACAGGCCTCAGGGTCAGAGGTGCATTCCTCAGAGTCGCTCTCAGAGGAGGCCCCAACCAAGGGGGGAACAGGCATGTGTGATGGCGGCTCGGGCCCCTCTGAACTTTCTTCTTGGATGCCATTATTGAGACTAAGCACCCAGCCCAACTTGTTGTAGAGTAATTGACGAAGGCCTGGTGGTAGGGGCAACACATCTAGGGTATCTGTACAGTCAGGTAACAACTGGCGCAGGCGAGCACAACACAAGTACTGCAGGGATGTGGCTGCAAAGCAGGACCGGATTACCTTCATGCTGCTTTTAGCTGCCGTGGAGCATGCCATTGGGTAGAATTTTTTATTTTGCAACTCAGTGGCAGCAGTACCTGCAAAATATTAATCTTTAATACTATGTTACAATCCTAGATCAGGTCCATCCTCTGGCTTACTACGAAGAAAGACTACTCTGCTATAAAATGCATTGTTAAAAGTTTTTAAATTTGAAGCCACATAGATTATGTTAAAAGCTGTAATGGTTACACAGTGCATAAAGTTAATGGCCTGACAATAAAAAACATAAGATCCTTCATTCAGATCATGTTGGTAAAAACAAGAATTGAACGGGCAGTAAACCAGGTAATGGGAGCCCTTGGTTACTCGAACTTACCAATGCACTTGCGATTCTTAAAGAAAGTAAGTGTTCCATGCCAGGTGTCTAGATGTACTCCAATGATAGATCCCTGGCCAAATCGGGAAGAGAAGTTTGTCTTGTCTCCTTTGTGATGCAACAGCCCTGGAGTAAATAAAGCAATCACTTATAATTCCCAATTTAGAGAAGTTCAATTTTCTAAAGTATTGCATAAGTCTCAGAGATGACACCTCAAACCTCTGGTAAATCTCAGGCATCTCAAACATGGAACTTTGTGTTTGACTTACCAGTGTAGGAAAGACCCCAGCTGTCTCCATCCTTTCCCAGCAAACTGCAGAAAGTATGTTTATACGTGTCCAAGTTGACATCAGAAGTGCCAATGCCAACCATCTACAAAGTAAACAAAACAAACTTGAGAATAAATGCAATTTAGGGCCGCATTTATCATCTTGTATTAACTTGGATTCTGGATTTAATCATGAATTTTGCCCTAAGCACTCTTGGAAAACTCAAGAAGTCAATGTAGAGCGTTACCATGTCTGTCCCATACACTGGGGATGTCATCTTGATCTCCCAGAAGTGCTGCCCATCAGCCAGCTCCTTTGAGCCACGGATCGCTGCTGTACCACAGCTGTATTCAGTGTGAAAGTTCACTTTGCGATTGTCGCAGCTTAATAACGTTGCTGCGGATCGGCCATTAATGTCCCAGACCCAGTCAAAGTCTACAACACCAGAAATCATACATGAAACACCAAGGTTTATTCTTCAGTGAATGCAATATTGTAGCTATCTCTATAAGATCTTTCGATGACTGTTTTTTTTAAATTAACATCAAGGTAGTTTCTGCACTCAATAAACCATCAATTCCAAGAACTCTATAATATATTTGGTACTGTGACTCTAATTGACATCACTTACTCACCCTAAAATGTATAACCTCAGCCACTGCCCATCTCAACATAAACTGAAAGACCTTTGAAATGCAACAAGTCTTTTACCTTGGTCATCCTCACCACAGTGGCAATCTTTCACTCTTTGAAATCCCCGCAGGCGGGAATTGTAACTGCCTTCAGCTTGGGAATCACATCCACAGTAGGACTCTCCAGTGACAGGCACCGCACTTGGGACTGAAGGAATCACTATAGCTGGGAAGTCTGCTTCAGAGTCTGAGTCACTGTACTGATAAGAACACAGATAGACAGGGTAAATAGAAAAATCTGAATTGCTAATGCTTCCAGATGATATTTGTTCTGGCTGCATGTCAAGCTGCTAGTGTTAAAAAAGGGCACTACATCATAAACTCTTTAGAGTTTTATGATGCAGTGCCCTGTAGTGCCCTGTCTGCCATTCAGGCAAATGCTCCAGATGACTAAAATCAAAGTTGTCTGATGGCAGAAACATCACCATGGTTCATTTTTGACACCATGTAACATCAAAAGTTTGATATATGAAGGTAGCTACTATGCCTCCGCCACAACTGTTAACCTGGGTGTAATCAGAAAGATACAGCTGGGCAGGCAGAGCTCCACTAGAGGGGAGCACTCCTCATGTTTAAGTCAGGTTTCAGTAAAAAATAGAAACTCCAGGCCACTTAAGAGGTCACTTAGATGAGTAATGAAATGTTTATCGGAATAAATGTTATATCCAGATGAACTGATTCATTTGATTCATTGATTAATGTGATTTACTTACCATGATTTTTAAGCCTATATAAAACCAATTTAAAATTAAAACTTTGTCATTACCTGCAAGCGGTCATAGCCCCATTCTTCACTCTCAGAAGCCAACACTAGTGCCCGGGCATCAGCATCCCGTTGTATTCCACTCCACACATAACGCCATGCTCGGCTGTTCCTGCTCCGCCTGGACATAGCATCCACAGATATCCCCTTGGAGAAAGCCTCCCAGGACGTCCAAGGTCAATCCAAACTTGTTTAGATACTGAACAAAGGATGTTTAGAACAAAAATAAGAGAACAAGGGATTTTCCAAATTCAAGTGAAGTCAAATTCTATTTGTAGAAGAAGTTTTGTTAGAAGGCCCTTTAAAAGTTTTATTTATCTATCATTTTATATACATACAAAAACATTTTTCGATGTATTTAACCCATCCTATTGAATAGGACCCCTAAAATCACAAATCCGTTCTAACAGGCTTCACAGTGAAATACATTCTCCAACAGGTAAAAACAGAATACACGCTATGTATGACACCCTCCAACCTCTTTCAATATGAGATTAGATTAGGAGAAACTCCACACCAAAAGAAAAGGACTTTAAGAGGTGTGCATTATTAGGGCCATTGTACATGCATTCAAGGACATTTGCTCTCTGCATTTAACTCATCTTACTATATGGGAGCAGTGAGCAGCTGCAGAGCCCGGGGACAAATCCCAATTCCTTTTCCTATTGCCTTAGTCATAGGGTATATTAATGAA
>OMLC01001391.1:0-11723 GCA_900302585.1 Regalecus glesne
ATTTTTGCAATTTATAATTAATAATATACTGATTAATCCCAACAGAAATACGATATATTAACATTAGTTTTTTTTATATCTAATCATTTTCCACATAAGCAGATAATTTCCCTATATCATTATTTACGTCTGAAGTTATGAGAAATGAATCTTGATTTAATAGTTTCATAAATTGAGATCGTTCAGATATATACTGGCAGGTATGTGTGCTTGAGAACAATGTCATGCAAAAGAAACTCATTATATCACCCTTTGAAGTAAATGCAGACCATACCGTACTCTATTTTATGGGTGCAAGCGTAGCTGTGGCACACATGGGAATGTTCAATGCTTTTTAAGTAATTTGCTGATGAGTGACATGCACAGCGCTGGCACAGTATAAAAAGGAGATGGATTAGAATCAATACATGATAAACAGGTTGAGTTGAGGTGGGCTTCGAGTTGATCAGTCACATCAGTTCCTGTCACCCCCATTAAATGCACTAACAATAGAATAACAATACATATGGTGCAGCGTATTGTCATTTTCATGAGGGACGGAGAGAGCCGCCCATAAGAATGGTAACACATTCCTCTAGTTAACTTGGCTATATGGAATCCAGTGGTGGCAAATTATTATATTATACCTTTACTCTATTACTCTATTATACCTTTACCCCTAACTCAATTTCCAATTATATGTTCCATCTGTATAGATTGTAACAATGCAAAATAAATGTAAACCGAGAATGCAAGAAGATGATTATTAAACAGGCTGCTGATATGACTTAAAATTAAATAGTAAATGGACTGCATTTTATAAAGCCCTTTTAAGTCTACCGACCACTTAAAGCACTTTACAATATATGCCCCACATTCACCCATTCACACACGCACACAATAATACGCTGATGGCAGAGGCTTTCATGCAAAATGCTAGCTTGTTCTTCAGGAAAAGTTAGGGGTTTAAGTGTCTTGCTCGAAGACACTTAAACATGCTCTCTGGAAGAGCCAGGAATTGCACTAGGAACCCTCTGATTACCGGACAACCCACTCTACCTTCTGATCCATGCCACCTCATAATCTCATAATTAACTTGAGTTTTCACATTATGCTCAAGCCTACAGAGTTTCGAAATTAGCACAATACTTGTGTTGAGAGTCTGACATGGGAGTGGATTTTCACATCCTGATCCCTTGACTCAGTAAAAAAAAATTTCATTCTGAGACTGACAGTGAAACTGACTCCTGTCACACAGGAATGCCGCAGGAGCCCTATGACCCATGGGAATCTAGATGTCAGGCTCAAGTTCAAGTGTAAGACAGTTCGGACTTGTGGATATATCTGTCTGGGAGAGAAAGATATTTTCTTTAAGTTAGGTTCAATTTTCTATGCATAGTGATGAACACACTATTTCACATGAAATTCAACGGCTACATATTGACATTTTTTATTCTTATTTTTCAGTATGTTGGATTAAGTCAGTTGATGTTGATTTAATGATTTATTTTAGTGTGGTAAAATGCATTGGATAGGATCCTTTAAAGCATGTGGATAGATGTTCCCATCCATTCTTGATTAGAGTAGAGAGGTCTATTTTACATAATTATTAGTCCCCAGATTTTTGGAGTGGATACAGACTTGGATAGGGCTTTGGAGATTAAGGCCAGATGCCCTCCCTGATGCCCAGCAGTAGGCTTGAACCCACCGCCTCTGGCCTGTCTGTTCCTGAAGTGTGCACACTGCTGCACAGAAATAGCTCATGACACCTGAGTTTAGACATGATTTGAGCTGGCGTAGTCACAAGCATATTTGCATGGCGAAAGGGACACTAAAATTGCACCTTGCCAGTTGATCTGCATTAACACTTGCCCAACTGGCCACTCCTCTCATCTCAGTACAGCCAGGTTTGTTTTGAGCCAGGAAATTACCAAACACAGTTAGAAAAAAAATCATCTTGTACTCAAGGAAATGGCCTACCAGCCAGCGTTCACATCTCTATTCGTGCTACACCAGCATGGAATTAGAGCCCAGAGTCGTCCTGGAAATCATATTTTTTGACTTTGTTGGGTGTTTTATAATTCTCAGTACATTAATTTCAATTTTAATTAGCAAAATCATTTCCAAGATGTATCAAGATTCAAAAAAGGTTTTCAATTAATTTGAGAGTACTGCAATTCGAGTTCACATTGTTGCTCTCTTAATTTGCTGATTTGTACATTAATAAATGTATAAAAGGTGTAAATGTTAATCAGTTTCATATTTAAGTTTGAATCTACCCTGAATGAGGAAGTGGGTCAAAGAATAGCATCCTCATCAGCGTGTAACAAAAGGGGTAAATGCCTCAAAGCATGGCAACTTGAGGATTATGGCATCTTGTGTACAAATGAATCCCTGGAAAGGGGATACCGACTGAGAACAATGTTCTAGTGGAGTGCTACAAGACCAATGACAAAGAAAGTATGAATGGAGGACATCTGCCTGATGGACATGGCCACGCAAAGTGACATCTCCATGGTTGCGACGCTCTGAGACCTGGAGTGTTTCTTTCTAATAGATATGAGACAAGTGAGGAGGATGATGCCACCATGTTCAGCAGCACGAGAGGTTAGAGCCAGGTGGAAGTGATTCATATAGATACAATGGCAGTACCCCAAGCTGAAATGTACTCAATTCTGGCTGGCATTAGTACTGACGATCTGACAAAAATTGTGCTGATCACTATCAAACCAGTGGTACCAGCAATAGTTAGTGCAGTGCAGAAACAACTGATGGCATCACTTGATGATTAAAAAAACAACAAACTTGACAAAACCATTCTAGAGAGCAGATACAAGGAGAATAGGCTGGAGCAGTGTGTATAGGTAGGATTGAGGAGAAGCATACTGGCGAATAGACTGAGGATCAACTTGTGGAGAAGCTATGTATGTAAATTGAATGCAGCTGCAGGTACAGCTATTAAGGAAAACAATGTCTCCATGGTGCACCTTTGGGGGTGACCTCAAGAGAGCAGGGCAAGACCTGATCCATACTTTTTAGATTTGTGAATGAGCAAAAGAGAGGACTTGTTGAGGAATTTAATGAAGCTGAGAAATAATGAATCCTTAGAATATTTTCATCAGTGAAGACCTCACAAATCTGAGATATGGGCTCTTCAAGTATGCCAAGGAGAAATGTCAACACACATTTATTAAAGATGGTAAATATGTCTCCAAGAAGGATGGCCAATATGTCACCATTAACACTCCCAATGACCTGTATACGATGGGATATAAAGATATTGATTATAAATCCTTCGGCTTCAACATGTAGGAGAGAAATGGGGTATAGACGGAGGAGACGGGAGCCAGTGAAAACAGAAAATCCTGGGCTTTGAATTTTTACTTTGAATGTCTGTGGAATAAGAAGTACGATAGAGAACCTTGACTTTATCAAAAGATGTAAAAACATGATGTACTGTCTTTTAGTGAGAGTAAAACAGATGATATAGATTCTCCAGAGATGCTGGAAAAATTCAAGGCAATAGATTTTCAAATGTTTACTAGTAACTGACCGGTTTACAAAGTGGGTGGTCAGGAGGAGTGATGATTCCTTTTGGTAACAAAAATGCAGATACGTGTGTGGATAAGCTGATAGTGGTTTGTGTGTAGGGCTGAAAATAGACAGACTTTCTCCAATATGATGAAAAAATGCTCTTTGCTGTTTGTATTCCCCCCAACAAAACCAGATCCTCTGACATAGATATGTTTGATGAACTAACAAAGTGTCTTTTTTAAACATTGGTATTAAAAACCGCTGTGGGGATACGGTTGCTCAGTGGTAGAGCCCATGCTTCAGAAACTGAGGAACTAGCGTTTGTCAGTTCAAACCCACTGCAGGCCATCAGGAAGGGCATCTGGCCTTAAATCCCAAAGTTCTATTTAAGTTTGTGTCCACCCCCATAATGAAGGACCTAATTTTGACATGTAAAACAGACCTCTCGGTTTTGAAAACTACCATGTTCTAATTTGCAGTGACATGAATGCCCGCACCCAGGAAAGAGAGGATGTTGTTGTAGTAGGGAATGATAGACTGAACCTAGAGGAAAACAGTGGGGGGGATTAAGTGCCGTGGGTCACAAAAAGAGGTGAATCAATTCAACTGGATCAGAAGTTTTTTTAGAAACGCTTCGTCACTCAACATGTGAGTTCTTCAGTCTGAAGAAATCTAGATAAACACATGATCCAGTTTAACTTATTCACCTCTTTTTGTGATTTCCATACCTGGATTATTGAGCATAAATCAAGACATAAGTACTGGGGGGCTCTTGGAGATGTTCAACATATAAGTAAAGAGAAAATTGTCTTGTATACATAGAGTGTTTGGTAATTTTGGTTAGTTATTGTTAAAAATATTTAGAGATCTTATGTGTATTGAATGTGCTTTATGTATTGAATAACCAATATGGTGATGAAATAAATTCTGGGAAAGCAACCACAATCCATTATAGTGTAATTGGTTACATACGATTACCATTTGTTCTAAGCAAGGTAAGAGATTTCTACAAATATGAGTTTAATTCTTTGTTCTCTTATAAAACTTGTATTGTTGAAGTTACTGTGAATACAAACCCAGGAAGGGATTATCATGAGGAAGATAATCCAGTAATGAGCCAGCTAAACCTCAGAATTAAAAACACTGACAAATAGGTGCATATTGATAAATGGGATGAAGCAAAAAAATATTTCAGTTTATCAGAAATATCTAACTTGACAAAGTAGATACATTTTGTGTGACCTAGATAACACATCAGTGGATGAAATAATAGAGACTTGCGGTATTATGATCAATATTATGAAGACTACATTTCTTAAAAGATGATGAAGCGGAGAAAAATTCTGACATCCTGTAAAAATGTAGGAAGAAATTTAATTGACGAGTCGAATACTATACAATGTAAATTGCTAATTTCCCCTCGTCGGACTAATAAAGGAATCTTATCTTATCTTAAAAGCCCAAAGCTTTATTGGAAGTTGATAAATGGCAAAGGTAATAAACAGTTCACAATTTCACCCTAAGTACTTTTACACGAATCTGTGAGGTGGGATAGCTCAGGAGGTTGGGCAGTGGTCTAGTAATCAGAGGATTAGTGGTTTGATCCCCCAACCTCTGCAGAAAGTGTGTTGATGTGTCCTTTAGCAAGACACTGAACCCCTAACTGCAACCCAGGCACTGCAGCTACTGACTGCTCCTGGTCAGGATGTGTTAGATACAGAGAATGAATTCCATTATATGTATGTACAGTGATAAATAAATTAAGCTTCTTCTTGTCCTTCTTAAGAGATTGCCTGAAGAGCTGTTTCTAAATATTTTGGTGCCCTAAGTGACATCTTTTCGTCACCCCAAACCACCTGCATCATTACACATTCACTGTGTCATAATGTTTTGTAGATGGATCATTTTTTACCTGTGTTCTCGGCCTGTTTTTTTTCCCAAATGTTTTCTTTTCCCTGCCACCTTCAGGTTTTATTCTCCCTTAGTGTCCGAGAGGTCCATTTTTACGTGTCCCGATTAGTACCCACGTTGCGGGGGTAGACATAGACTTAGATGGAGCTTTGGAGATTAAGGCCAGATGCTCTCCTTGACACCCCACGGTGGGTTCAAAACTGCAGCCTCTGGCTCATCAGTTCCCAAAGTGCACACTCTACCACTGAGTTACCGTGGCCCCATAAATGTCTCCGTATCTACTCATTTTAAAGCCTTCTTTCCATTACAGCCATCCTAAAAAAATCAACCAAATAACTATTGCCTCTCTTCAACACCGTGTGCGTTTTCTAATATATTTGTAACCTTGTCCTCTACCTGCCCTGTTTTCTATAGCTGTGTTATCATTTCATGTCTTTTACGTGTAGCTATCCTGAATGTTAGAAGGAGAGACTCTACCATCTCATCCTAAAAGCATTTATCTCAAAGACCCCTTGGATGGTTTCCTGTGGTGAAAAGTGTACATTTGAAGTTCCTGTGTCCAATTCTCAACCTGGCATTATAGTCACTTAGTCTTTCCATTTTGTTCCTCTATTCTTAATATACCTACTCTGTTTCAGATTGACTGTAAATCTCTCCTTTTTATTGTGTCATCTCAATACGGTTGCCATTGTTTATTCATATTTCTCTGTACTATACCTTTCCCCTCTGATTTTGACAATTTAATATGGACTTCAGCAATTTGCTTTTTGACTGCTTCTTTTGTCTATTTGTTTGATCTCTCATTTTCCAGAAAACCCCAATGTGCTTGGACCCAGATAAATGTGAGATTTTCCCCTAGTCTAACTGTTCTTGACTAGGTTGACAAAATTTCATAATAGCAGATTCTGATGATTTCAGGCTTTAGTTGTGTTAATGCTGCCAGGGCTGACACGGTCACTACATATAAGTATTTTGGTGCAGCGAACCTGATCAATCCATTCTACCTTTTAAAGCTGATTGGACAAAAGTGCTGTATAAAGTATAGCCATTTGTCCATTTAAGGGGGTTTCTTTGGGTAGCTTAGCAGTAGAAAACAAGTGTGAGGAAATGACAAGCCAGATGTGGTCTTGCAGGTTTGATCCCACCGCAGGGTGTCAGGAATGTCATCCGGCCTTAATTCCCCCATGCTGCATCTATATCTGTGTCCACTCTCACAACATGGGGACTAATGGCATGTAAAAACAGACCTCATCCATTTAAGGGGGTTCCCTGTCTGATGGGGAAAAAACCCCAAATACACTACCCCATGGTGGTTCCCTGGTGGTTAGGGGAACCATTGCTTTCACTCAAAATGGAAATAAGCAATGGATGAGTTGTTTTCAAGTTGACTGTAATGGACTCATTTTGACAATAGTGTCTTAAATGCTAGTTTTACTGAACAAGAAATTATGGAGGTGATTCTAAAACTAAAACCGTGAAAAGCAGCAGGAGTAGACCGAGTCTAGAACGAGTATATTAAAAGCACTGCATGCATTTTTATGCCTCCATATGTCTCTTTAACAAGATTCTGATGATATCCCTGAAGATTGGGGGGTTGGTTTAATTTTAACCATTTTACAATCACAGAGACATCAAACTTTTGAGTCGTTTGGGTGAACTGTTCACAAATGTATTGAATGCAAGGTGGTCTATGTTCTGTGTGGATAATTTCCTCCGAAAGAAAAAATCAGGCTGGATTTAGTTGGGGTTACTCCAACATTGATCGTAAGTGGTTAATGAGTTCAATTTTATACAGTGCTTTTTTAGTGTAGTGACCACTCAACACACTTGGCAACGTATGTATCCTATTTACCGACCATGGGGGATTAATACCAGATAGATTTTCCTGATGCCTCGCAGTGAGATCAAACTCCTGACTGCAATCCCAATCATGTGTATTTGTTAATGGTATTAAATTAATTTAATTAGAGAGTAAGACAGTGTGAGAATGCAGTGCCATTGTTTGCATTTTGCATTATTTATCAGGGACTCAGAGCACTGTCTACTACAGAATGGTTGTCATCCTATTAATTTTGATGACACAATGATTGAAAATTATATCCAGCATATGGTATTGATGTGCACAGATGATACAAATGTCATGTTTGCAACAAAAGAAGGGTTACAGAAACCAATAGACTGATATATTAGATAAGTAGAAATTTAAGGTTATTAGGAAGCTAAGCTTTGTATGCAACAGAGAAAAGCTAGAGATTGCCCATTGTTTTAATGATCTTGATGTGCTGTTCATTTAAGATTCCCATTGAGGAGTTGCACAAGTGCAATGGTAGCTCAGTGGTAGAGCACACAGTTTGGGTACTGACGAGCCAGAGGCTGTGGGTTTGAACCCACCATAGGGTGTCAGGAAGGATACCCAACCTTAATCTCCCAAGGTCTATCTAAGTCCATGTCAACCTCTACAACATGGGGCTAATTGTGACACATTGTGCTTTCAAATGTACATCACTTTGGGTAGAGGCATCTGCTAAATGGAATTATGTAAGACGGACCTCTAACTGAAGACCTGCATAAGGCAGCCTCCCTTGTAATGTTTGTCATTTTCTGTAAATGTAGACACTTTGATTTACCTTTACATAGATCTTTTTGACGAGCTAGTCACACTAGTTATTTTATGCATGTGAAGTGTGGGGGTTTGAAAAATTGTAGGTATATTAGAAAAAATATATCCCAAATGTATTATGTACACTTCAGAAGTTAGAATGACAACCTGCAATAGTGGGGTCTATGGAGAGCTAGGAAGATGCCCCCTCCGTGTCTCAGTTAAAAGGACAAAATAGGCTCTTAGGACAGGCTGATAGTTTATGTCACCTTGGGTTTTGCAGGTTAAGCGGATACTGGATGACTGGACTCTCTTACCTTACTTAGGCTCACAAAAGTTTAGCAACATCACCTGGTTGAAACTAGCTGTTGAACAGAGGTGGAAAGATCAGTTCTTTAAAAAAGTGGCAAATTGACCTCGGGAGTATAACATCATATGTGATATTTATGTAGAATTTAAACAAGAGCTTAAACTGGGAAGATATCTGTTGTATGAAAATCAAATGTCAATGTGGGCTATAGCCCAGGAGGTAGAGCGGTCATCAATTTTCCAGCCCTAGCTGAAATCATGTGGAGGTGTCCTTAAGAAAAATACGGGCTAGACAAAAACCAGAGGATCTACAACCTTTGTAATGACAATCATTTGTGTGATGGTTAACAGTAAACAAACTCATTTTGATGCAGCGCTTTTCTAGACTAGCGACCACTCAAAGCACTTTACAAGTTATGCTTCACATTTACCCGGGCAGGGGAAATAAGGTATTATCCCCTGTGATGAGTATCATAGTTGGTTTGGATATAAGAATATCACCATAATGAGTTATAAAGATGAATGCCAAAGTTTTATTCAAACCACCCACCTATGTTTAAATCAAATGTTTAAATTGCTCCATACTGAGTGGTCATGGTCTAGAGTCACATAAAGAAGTGAGATGTGAATAGGCAATTAAGCTCAATAAGGAAAATGTAAAATCAGTTCCGGGTCCCCTTTTACTTTTTTTTTCACTCAGTTGCCAAAGACAGAACCTATATTCATCTGAAGTATGCACACTCATTTCTTTTCATTGTATATGCTAATCAAACGAGGGCTGGAGTAGCTCCGTGGAAGAGCGAACACTTCAGGAACCAACAAGCCAGATGATGGGGGTTTGAACCCCCCATGGGGCATCAGAAAGGGCATCTGGCCTCAAGCTCCATCTAAATTTGTTTCCATCGCCACAACATGTGGACTAATTGTTGCACATGTAACGGACCTCTCATATATGCCTATCAGATATACAGTTTTAGGGGGCATGTTTTATGCACTATTCATGGTAAACCAAAGAAATCTTGTTCTGTGAATATGACTGCATAGTCATAAGTCATGTGAATCTTTTGTCTCGGTCGATTTTTCTCCGCATGAATTCGGTTTCCATACAACCTTTGAAATATTTGATTAATTCATCTAAACAGTACTAGTGAGTGAGGAATGAAGATGCTCATGTTTGCATGGGGACAGTAACGGCAACAAATGAACATTTTGGCAGTCAGCTCTATACTGACTTGCACAGATAACACTTAAAAAACACCTTTTCTTGTACAAAAAATCAACAAGGATGGTATCACTACAGCTGTGTTGGTGCTCCGTTTGCAAGCAAGAAAACATTAAATGCTTTATCTTAATTTTGCAAAGCAGGTTTCTCTGAAGAGGGCAGGTCAAATACTTTTCATGAGCAGTGACACAACAATTTGATTTCCCCTTGAAAACTGGGTATTCAGGGAGCTAAGGGGGTTTAAACACCACCCATGTTCCCCCTACAGCATTTTGACCCCTCTATCTCTGAACACAACTGATTCCTGAGGGAAAACTGCAGTGGAAAATTAAGCCTCTTGCTATCTGTCAAGATTATATAATGTGATTTTTGATGCGTGAAGATATGAGTGATGTTTTCGTCTACACGGATGGCATTATGACACGTAATGTGAGCGTGCATAATTAATCGCAGGTTATGTTGAATCGCTGAACAAATTCACTCAACACATTCAATTCAAATGTGAACATAGCTGACAGAAATTCATTCTGCCATTTAATCTGCTGTTGCAGATCCTCTGCTGAAACAGGAGAAAATGATTCGTACATGCTGAAAGACACAAAGGCACGCTTATGTTGCCCTCACTTCGCCAAGCTCCCCCTCATCAATCTTAGGATGGAATGCTTACAGGAATCCATCTGGGTCCATTCAGCATCTGTGACGCTTGACAGCTTAAATAGAACAGAGAGCATGATGGTCACTCAATGACAGAATACGCAGCAGTTGGAAATCCTCCACAGTGCTTCCAAAAACATGTCTCAGTCTTACCTATGATGAAAAAAAAACCCAGAGGTGCCAGGGCTGGTATTAACTTATACGCTGAGGTTGAATGGGTCTTTGATTGACCGCAGGATAAGTTCTTGGGGAGATGGCAGAGGCTGACTGTCAGTCTTGAAATAAGCGGTGTTGAAGCAGTGTGGGGAACAATGGCCTTTTGCCTGGAGCCTCATCGCCTTGCTAGCTCAGGATATTTCTCTTCTTTTCTCTCTGGTCCCCCGATGTAATTTTGTTTCGGGTGAACCGACAGCTCTCAATTCCCGGCAGCTTAGAAATATTTACGCTTTTATAGCCTGTCTACATCAGCGATCAGGCATGGGGTCAAAGGCTCAACAACAAGCATCATTTTCACTCCTCACGTCCATGGAGAATCACCCATTGAAATGAGTTTTAGAGAATCCAGACAGCGAGTAGGGAGACTATGGTCATAATTTTTGTTTCGATGGCTGTGGTGTGCATGGCTTTACTAGCATATGATGACAAGGTCTTACAAGATATAAAAATGCTCAGGATTGAAGGTGCAACCATAACAAATATATTCTGCTGTATTGTCATTGTCGGCAGTGGGGAATGGAGGTAGTAATTAAAGCTACTGACTATCCTCTAGCCAGATGGTTAACAGATGAAGCATCAGATAGAGCACACTCAGTAGCCCTTAATCCAAACCTTAACTGAGCTTGAAAGGAGGAGTCGGTCCTGAAATCCAACAATGGAGCTGAAAAGCCTGCTGAGAAGTATGTATGGCTCCCGTTGATTTCTCATTCTAGTCAGAGTTTGGTGAAATTTATCCTTCATCAGGCTGCGATCAGTACTAATCACCTCTTCAGAATTTGGGACCAAACAATGTTCTCTTTTGATATGGTCTAATATGAGTTCAAATAATGTAAACATAACTCAGCCACCCCAATGATTTGCCCATGACAAGAGCGCAAAGCACAATGATAAATATTAAACCTCTGCTAGGAGGGTGTGTGAGTCAGGTGCATCATTTTCTCTTCCATTGTTATTTAGCTGTGATAAGCTATCACATGGCACAGGGGGATTTGCCTACAGGAGGATTCAAGCCAGTGTGTAGGAATCTTCTTCAATTTGTAGCCATCCAGATTGTCCTTGGGGCACATGAAATAGTTGCTCCATCCCCTATTATGGCCCGGCTTGTAATTAAAAGAGAGAAAAAGGCTGCCCCGTGGAAACTGACTCCCTGAAACTTCTCTAAATGCATTTCTGCAGATGCAGTCTTTTACTGTGACATTAAGGCAAGGAGATTGAAATTGTATGTTGCATAGTCGTGGTGTGAGGGATCAGTTAAGACACTTGCAAGGGTATACAGCACTTTCTCACCCATGTGCTGTG
>OMLC01001392.1:0-12360 GCA_900302585.1 Regalecus glesne
TGTCACGATTGGTCCCACTCTTTGGGGGTAGACATTTAAGATAAATGAAGCTTGGAGGATTAAGGTCGGACATCCTTCCTGACGCCCCTCTGTGGGTTTGAAACCCGTGACCTCTGGCTCATCCAAAATGAACCTTCTGGACTAATTTACTGATACACCCGAATCATAAACCCAGGGAGGGGTGGCTAGCTGACCAGCAGTAATCTCCCATCTTCATTAGCTCTCATCTCTATGGTGATGTCAATAAAGCCTCAGCAGTAGATAGAGGCCAACCCTACTAATTCAGTGTTGATTCACATCATGCACCTCAAGATTCCCCAGACACTGAATTCATCTGCGTCAGGCACACTTTTTCATCATTTCAATCAGTATGAGTCAAAGTGGAGCTATCAGGCCACCGATTCCTGAAGATTACTGACATGCAGACTCACTGGGGACTGCAGTGGGAGGGAGGGGGGTGTCAAATCATGACAAAATGAAGTGATTCTAGTCATACTCCAGATGTGACACTCATCATGGTGACCGTCTGCTCTATGAGAGAGACTCTTTTTTACTTTTGAATTTTTTTTCATTTACCTCATATGATTAAAAAGTCAGTATTTCATCATTCCAAGAAACAGAGGGATGGAGAAAGAGAGATGGAGAGAGAGAAAGGAAGGTTTAAACCTGTGACTGTATTGTATGTGCATATGGTTGTGTATGTGCATGTGTCCACCATTCCACCTCAGGCCTTGACCAGTTAGGGGTTCAGTGTCTTGCTCAAGGAGACTTCAACATGTTTTCTGCAGATGGTGGAAATCAAACCAACAATCTTCTTGAGCTATGCTACCCTTGCACATTCAAGAAAAACACTGGCCAGCTTTTGCAATTTTTCTCTCTCCTGCCCAGAAATGAAACTTATCTGAAAAGGTTTCACTTCTGCTGTAACGTGAAGCAGAATATTAAAGGTTTTAACCTACTGGTAAAGCATTGTGTTTGTCAATGTTTTCCCAATTGAGGCACAGATCTGTTCCCCAACTACGGTCTCCAGGTCAGGCCACAGATTCACAAACGACAAGTGAGTTTTAAACTACAAATGCAGGATCTATGTTTCCATTCCACACTGGCTGTGACTTAAAGCCTTGGTTTCACGCCAGCGAGACAAGTATGGAGGCAAAGCGAAGCAGATTTCTTAACTCTGTTCTAACATCAGGATGACAAAAGGCTTCATTCATCCTCTATCTGTCCTTGCAAATTTGCTCTTTCATACTCATGGGATCTTTTTTTAGCCCAAAATTTGGTCTCAGACCGGAGCAGAACCTGGGTAACCCCTGAATTTAGACACCCATTGACTAACACTGACGTCTCCGCAAGCCTTGGTGGTTACGCATTGAAAGAAACAGACAATAGATGCCGGGGAGAAGGAATTATAAACAACCGTCAGGCTTCAACGCTGACTCAGACAATGTGGAGAGCTAAAAAAAGTTCCATGGGTGTGTTAGAACAAATTCGTACATGCAAACCACTGGTGAATAAGGCCCATTGTAAGTGGAGAGCCTGCCGTTCAACGCGAGGACAAAGGTTCAAGGGCCTGTGCAGGTAAGCCTCTTCCCCGCTCTGAGACAAGCAAGGAAAAACAACACAAGTTCTTTGTGGGAGTCAATTATCAGATTATCATAATTACATTTCCATGGTGTCAGAAAGAGCAGTGAGGACATGCTCAGCAAATCCAACAAGCCGGAACAAATTTTTTACCCAGTCACCCCTGGCAGCTCGTCTGACTCGGAAAAGCTGCCCCGGAGCAATGTCGTGAAGATCGTGAACGCTAATGATAATTACAATGTTCACAATAGGAACAAGTCCATTCACCATTTACAGTGTGAATGGACTATATTAGTGAATCCCTACTGGCTTCAGGGGGGCTGGCCAGTTAAAGGACCTCACACGGATGTGTGTGAAGTAAAATGGGAATACCAAGAAGATGGGGACTTCTTTTTTTTTTTTAAAAAGCTGCACGTGGGCCCTTAAAAGAAAACTGAGAGAGGTTAAAAAAAAAGATGCTCGACAAACAAAGCAAGCAGAAAAACGCTGTATCTGCTCACAGCTGGTTGATCCAGTTTGTACCTGGTCCCTAACAAGAAAGGCATGTCAGATGTTTAACTTTCGATCCTCCCGGTGAAACTGCTGCTCCTTCGTGATCACTTCTCCAAATGAGGTGACTCAGCAGTCTCTCTGATGAGGGGCAGTGTCTGCAGCAGGATGTCACTCTTTGTGTGAGCAGGGTGTAGTTCCCTTCATACAGAAGCTAATTTATGAGTCATCATCCCCAGGACTGTCATCACCAGTGGTTTCATCATTGAAGTGTCCCTCTATGCTGGCCGATGAGCAACCCAAGATACTGGTCATGGTCGTATCTTAAATTTGATGGCAACCAAATACATAATCCATGCAAATTACAAAAAGCAAAAATATGATTATTATTGATAATTATAATAATAATAATGTCAAAATGGAACTTTGGTCCAGGCCAAAAACCACCAAACATTCCTCCGTCCTTTACTAAATGGCACTGCACCTTTCCCCCTTGCCCTCCATGCAAGCTTTAACATGTTGCTCTCTCTCTCCCTGTGCTTTAGGTAGAGCCACTGTTGCAGATGAAGGTAATGCTGATGTTGGTGGCAAGTTCAAAGCTTCTGTTTCACACACTCCAGAGTTGGTCCTGCCTGCAGCGGTGTGTGTTTGCCATCCAACTAGCCAAACAGCAGGGAGCAGGAAACCGATTCTTGGAGGTGAATGTGACATGATTATGTACTTAGTCTGTGCTATAGGCTCTGGTTATTTCTTTATCCCAGGTAACATCACATGAGCGTAAGCATTTCTTTTAAGGGACCAAATGCCACTTCTTACATGAATTTCCCCATTTGATGCACCACAACAGATGAAGAAGTCTTGGTTGACAGGAAATAATAATAATTTTCCCTTATTTGTCCCACAAGGGGAAATGTGCAATTCTCTGTATTTACCCCATTCTGTTGTATACTAAAAGCAGTGAACAGCCACCATGTAATGTGGTCCTCCTTAAGGTCCGAGGGAAAGAAGAACTTCCCTCAGAGCTCAGGGACGCTCTAATAGAGGAAATGATCGAGAAAGGGTACGAGGCAGTGTTAGTGTGGTTTCTGTCCAACCAGACGTACAGCAAACATGATATTCACAGCACCCCAAATCCAGGAAAAAATGTCCTGAACAAAGGCAGCCTTTCCACATGGCTTTCACAGACCTGACAAAGGCCTTTGACTCAGTTGGCCGCCCAGCTCTCTGAGGCATACCATAAAGATAAGGCTGACAAATGCATCAGAATGCTGTGGCTTCTCCATGACAGCATGGCAGCCACAGTGCTCAGTAAAAGCAGTTCTGAGTCAGAGCCATTCACTGTGGAAACAGGGGTCAAACAGGGATGCATCATCACACTCAACCTGTATGCTATCTTTATTGCTGCCATACTCAACCTTATTGGAAAATAGCTGCCACAGAGGATCCTATACGGAATTAATGCCAGGCTCTTCAACTTGAATAAGCCCAAGGCTAAGAGCAAAGTCTGCAACACCACCATCATGGAGCTCGATATGCAGATGACAAGGCCATTGCAGCACACTCTGAAGAAGACCTCCCATCTGACATCTGTATCAACTCCATCCAGCCCAGTATGAGGAAATACCTAGAAACGTTGGTCACTCCCTCAACCTCAGCAGCCTGCTCTCCTCAAAAGCAGACATCCACTCTGAGGTCAACTATCGCTTGACTTGAGTCAGTCGCACTTGTGCCAGACTTGGAAAGAGACTTTGAAGACCGAGACCTGAAGACCCAAACAATAGTCCTGGTCTACAGAGCTGTTGTTATACCCACCATGCTGGATGGAGCAGAGTCATGGACCACCTACAGTAGACACCATAATGCCCTGGATCAATACCACCAATGATGATGATGATGATGGTGATGACTTTAACACAACCAACCCAGTTCACATGGATCCTGAGACTTGCACATCAGAGCTGAGATGCACTGCCCCCCTGTGGCCACCCACAGCACTATGAGTAACATGAAAGCTTTGCACTCATATCGACTTTTGCGCGCACGTTGTAGGTCGTGTGTGAATGGGGGTGGGTGAGAGAAAGAGTGAGAGAGATGGTCATTGTCTCACAAAGTAATGAAAATACAGACAATGAAAAAGATGCCCCATCTGAACCTAATGATGATCCACATCTTCAGCCCAACATCACAGACCTTCCTAAGGCTGCACATTACGTCAGATTCCATAATGACCGTTCAAATGACATCGTTCATATGATTTTCTCTCTTTATTGGATAAAATAACGTTGCTGGAATATCATTGTGGGACGGTGTACGAGGACAGAGGCCCTTCCGCCGAATTTTGAAAAGCCTGTTTTATATTTTGAGTCAGTCGCCAGACTCCCTTAAAGACAACCTCAGTTTTATTTTTAGCAGGGGTTGATACTCGCTCAAATATATTTTTGTGTTTTACTTTAAATATTTTTAAGAAAAAAAACAACGTAATTATTAATAAACATTAACAAAACAAGGCTGGGAATTGCATTCATCCTCGGAAGACATTACAATATCCACTCTTCGGGAAAATTCTGTCCTGGTTACCCCTACAAAAAGAATGGTACGTCCCAATCCCAGCCGCTAGCTGTTTTTGTACCCGATGCTACAGATTTGTCGAGCGGGCCTTTAATCGATATCACTGCGCCCCTTGACAAGCCGGGAAAAGATGTGTCCCGACGGCACCAAAACAATAAAACCAAGAGCAAGGACGCTGAAAAAACTTTGGCCCGCACCAAAACTTTAACAAACCCGTAATCTGAAACAACTTCATAGCACTTTTGAGTGCGCTAGCCTTTTTTTTATCTCACTATATTTTCGCCATCGGACGGTTTAAAAAAAAAGAGGAATCTGATGAATTCGCCGAAACAAGACGAAGATGGTGTGCTCGTAAAAGACCCAGTTAAATACGGAGAGTTGGTCATTTTGGGGTAAGTTAACTTGAAGAAATACTTCACCCTCTATTATTTCAAACGACCAGATCGAGTTCAGGAAGGTTCCATCGATTCAATAAACGAAAAGGGATGACGTGTGAGTCCACTTTTAATCCACCGCTCTTACTAAAAGCACATTTAACGGTGTTAGAGACAAATCCAGTGAGTTCAAATCCTCATTTTCCCGAATTGGAAGACATTGTGATCTCTTATGAGGATACGTCTGTATGTAGGCAGAGTGGTGTAGTAATTCAATAAAGTAAGTTTGAGCTGTTAACACGAAAAGCAATTATTCCCACCTATACCACCGGATAAGACCGATTTCTGCCACCACTATCTGTTTTGTCAGCCAGAAAACTGTACTTGTGGTGTTATTTAGTCGTAGTAAAGAAGACTACTACGGTTGTAGCCTCTTTTTCTTCTTCAATGGTCGTAGTGGATGTAAAATCAGTGCTCGATTGCTCGGTCTGTAAATCCCTATGATGTCATGCTGTGCTGGATGTGTGACTAGAAAGTGGGACAGAGAGTAAAAAGCGTTGACTGGGAAAATGTCACACACCACTTTTCATCAATCCTTGAAGAATCGTCATATCGTTTTTATTACTTAGCTGGTAGCCGGACAAGCGTAGGCTAGACACCTCAGCGCTACCCCCTCCTCTCCCACACACACACACACACACACACACACACACACACACACCCACACACACAGTAGACAGGATGTGCTGATGACAGCCACCAGCTTCCACAGCATATCCACCCCTTTAGATTCAGACTATGCAGGGTCTGCAGGGATCACTAGTGCTACACCATAGTGCATGTACAATGTAGACACACATGCATGCACACACACACAGACACACACACACAGACAAACCCAGAATTGTACAGACCTCCCCTAAGCCCTGCAGAACTTCCTGTGTGTGCCAAAGATAAGTGACCTAATGGCCTCTTTCTTTCCCTCTGGTTAAACACGGGATGGCGAGACTGCAGCCTGCATCTGAATACTGATCAGCACTCCTCTTGGTTCTCCCATGGTTGCAGCGGATCATTCTGTTACACCCTTTTCGCCATCAAGCCGTGACAGAAGCTAGTTGTGTGGACCTTGAAAACTGAGGCCACTCAACAGATGATGTCATGAGAGTAAATGATCGTATCCAAATGTCTCAGTTTCAAAGTACAGAAGTTAAGGTTTTGGGCATCCACTGTGCCATCTTGATGCCACTCACAATACAGTGTACCTAAGCAATAGTGCCTATTGTTGCATCACTTGTATTAACGGATTTTAAAACACATTTTGACCCAGCCCAATGAGAAGAGTGTTAGCCTCTGGCACGCAGGCTTGTAGAGTTGTCACCTCCTTGATTCAGTAAGCTGCAAATGTCGAATTTCATCATGTATAGTTTTATTTCATGGCTTTCCTTTATCAGCATGCTGTGATCCATGGCTGTACATGTTTGAGTTTCAAAATCGGAGCTCCCCTATTAAAGAATACACCATAGATAGAGACCTGAGTGAGAACACCCGCCAGTCATTGAAAATTCAGTCTGTGTCCATCCCCTCAGCTTGGGGAACAATTGTGACACGTAAAACCAACCTCCCTCTCTTCCTACCGCTGCCTGTTAGACATCTAATTTTCCTGTACTATTTATACAAGCTGGGTTTGACTCCACATCTGTCTGCCTTGGTGATCACATGCCCTTTGTAGTCGATGTCTTTCTCAGTGCAGTGCATGTGATCTTTACAGTGGCTGCCTGCCATCGCTCATTAAACTAGTTACTCTGGACACCATCTACATCCAACCTTGCATGGCTCAGCTCTCCTCTACCCTGACAGAGAGCATCCCTCTCTAACAGGCTTCATTTATCTCTTGTCTTATCACCTCATCTCATGCAAAAAATTCCTCTGGATCCATTTATGTATATTTCTGTCACACTCCTTTATCCAACTGATGGTCTTTCTATTCTCACATCATTACTGTCACATTTTTCTCTTTTGTATTCTTGGTCCCCTCCCTGCCAGCCTCCCTGTGCTCTGCTGAGTGCTGACTTTCAGAGAGCAAGGCCCCCTCAACAAAAATAAACCTTGTGTCGGGGGGCAGAGAGAGTGAATATTTTATACTGTGTTTTGTGGTGGGTGCGAATGTGTGAAGCAAGCCAGAACTGCCCAGGTGAAACACATTGCACTCAGCTGCTCCTCCACTGGACCTTCCCTTCCGCTCTCAGCCTCTTGCTCCCATGCTCTTCCTTCCTTTCCCTTACCCTCATCTCACTGCCCATCCCTCTGGCCTTGATACCCTGTCTCTCTTCACTGAGTGGTTGTGCTTTTATATTCAGGCTAAGTCACTGGTCTGGTCAGTTTCCCTCCGTCAACCACATGACCACATGTCACCATTGAACTTTTCTTCCGTTTGCCCTTTTCCTCCATGGTGTCAACCCCACATCCTGTACCGAAATAAGAATACCAATCTGGGAGTGTGGGTTCCTTATAAGTTATACCAAATGTGTATGTTTTCTAAGTAGGGACATGAGAGATATGTATGTTTTACATGTCACAAATAGTCCCCATGTTTTGGGGGTGGACACGGATTTAGATGGATCTCTGGGAATTTAGGCCGGATGCCCTTCCTGACACCCCTAGGTGGATTTGAACCCGCTGCTGCTGGCTTGTCAGTTCCCGAAGCACGCACTCTACCACTGAGCTACAGTGGCCCATGAACATGAATTTGTATACTGTCATATTTTAATACATTAATGATACTGAGAATCTGTTACCTACGTTTTCTCGCAAATTGAGGTCTGAAATATTTGAGGGAGTAGTATTTGGAGTACCTGCTGCTACCTGCTGGTACCTGCTGCTACCCCCATTTGGTTTCTGCTAACATATCACAAAATTATTGGGTCTCCATGGCTTCATTTACATTTGACATTGGCTGTGAATGGTGTCTACGTTTTGTCTAGATATAAATTTAGGTATCTGTATCTCGACATTAAAATGCATCCACGGTAACCTCCGGTAATAAATCAGATTTCTCCTTCACACGTAAAAACACAAGTTGCCATGCAAAGCACGTCTTCAGACAAGTTTTATATCCCGTTTGATCCAGATGATCATGAACACCTTTTTCTTTTTATTTCCTGTTTGTGCTGCGTGCCACCACCACCGTTATCCTTCCATTTAGTTTTTAATGTGGCCAAATGCATCTTCGTCCATTTTTTCTATACACATAGAGGTTGAAGCAAGAGGGTATTGTCCCCTGGCAATACCCCACTGGTGGACAGACCCAGTAGGGGCACCTTGTGTTGTGGTCCCATTTGAAGGCCAGTTAAGGCCGAGTTGATGTCCTTCACAGGCTATTCTTGCCCACTGGGCATCCCCTGAATAGTTTCTGTAATAAGCGAGACCATGTGTCACTGATGAGCCAAAGAGCTTAAAAAGTCCCACTGAGCTTGCTGTGTGAACTCGGTGTGAGATAATGAATTTCCATGTGGCTTGGTGTTTTGGTTCAGAACTGCTATCAGATAGGACATGCCGGTGAGGTTTAGTTTAGTTTATTACTTTATTTGGCAGGGACAGTGGATGTTGGGGCTGCTGTGGCTCTGCGGTAGAGCGCACATCCAAATCGGGCGTAGCGGGTTTGATCCCACTGCAGACTGTCTGGAAAAGGTTATCCGGCCTTAATCCCCCGTGCCCGGTAAATGTGATGCATATGTTTTAAAGCACTTTGAGTGGTCAATCGACTTGAAAAGTGCCATATAAAGATAAGCTAATTTGTCAAATTAATAACAATTCCGAAAACATCCCAGAGTTCGCCAGAAAGGCTCATTTTCACCTGTAGTCCATCGGACAGGCAATAGTTAAAATCCCAAACGTTAAGAATAGAAGCATTGAAAATACAGTTGATGATAAAAGCTGGGACAATATGCAGATACGAATAGAGTCTCCACTACATAGATACAAGAGAGACAGCTCTGAAAAACTAGTCAAAATTATGACACATAAGACTCCAGACCAAGCAAACACCCCCCTGCTCCAGCCTCCACGAGTTTGATTTCTGATAAACCTTGCTGTCTTTCTGCTTGTTCATTAATCCAGGTAACCACAGAAAGTTGAATCACTTCATCTGGACATCTGTTCTCAGTCATTATGTCACTGTGCTGTTCATAAGGGTTAGGATTCCCTTGAGTCATTTCAGACTGAATAGGTTCTTTTGGATGAGGGATGAGACGTTTCTCTCAATGATCTGTTTCAGATGAACTGATTCAACTTAGTGTGGTGGTTGGCACACTAAGTTCCTTATATGTTGCAATACGTTTTTCCAGTCCTGAGAGGCTCTGACAGAAAGGAAGTCAGATTGGCCTGCACTACACATGAACACAGAGGGTCCAGTTGAATTATGAATCGCATACTTTGACGAGAGTATTTTTGAGTGAACATGGAGATAATTTGCCATGTCTGATTGTGCTAATTGAGGAAAAACTTCGGTTATTGTTAAGAGACTTAATGAGAGCAGTTACTCGCTCAAGGCCTATTCTGGCTTACTGAAGAGGTGTTTCTATGTAAAGAGAGGTTCAACAATGGTGCACTTCATCCACTACAGTGAGTGTGGAGTTTCAAGTACAAAACTGTTAAGACTGTGATGTTGAAGCGGTATTTTATCTGTGGATGAGGTTCAGTAGTCTTACTTGAATCAGGAGTGGCCTGTGGGAAGGAAGTGCTGTGCTAAAGCAATTTAGAAGATGAGATAAGTCTATGGCTGCACTGTGAAACAGCTGAAAAGATGCACCAGAGGAGTGCTCTGCAGATCTCAGCCAGGCACATGTATCTCCCATTCTCCTCACATGACAGTAAAAGTGGTTTTCCTGCCATTATTAGACTTTTTCACAGTGCACAAGTCAGTTGAATGGGAGATATGAAATAGTTGTTAATCTGCAGTGGTCAAGCTAAAAGAATACGTAATGGAAGCGTTTTGCCTGTCGGTCTGTGGATGTACAGCCTCCCGATGCAGAACCTTGAGTGAAAGTGACCAAGTCTCAAATGAAACAACAGATCAGGATATCATGATTTGAATGCCGTTATTAAAAGACTGCAAATGGGTTTAGCTGTTGCGGTTTGGGTGATATGGAATGGATCAAGGTGAATGGCTCCTCTGCCAATCGACTCATTCATTCTGGAGTAATAAAGCAATGGGGAGAAACCATAGCTCAGCCATGTCTTATCGTAGCTACTGAGATGACTGTGATTAATCCTTCTCTTGATGTTGTATTCTTATGCTGGAGTTTGAAACTTGGAGATTGGCACTTCCACGTGGTGGCGAGGTGAAAGAGATTAATTATGTTTGGCATCTTTAATTCTGCCACCTCCAGCTCCAGCTCCCATCCTCCCGTCAGTGGCACTGTGTCCAAACTACACAATCCAGCAGGTCACACCACCATCATGCCAACACTACTTTCAAGACTCATACCCGAATACATAATGTTTCCATTTTGACACTGTCACCAATTCAACTGGTGATGCGAGTCACAGATGCACAGGGTTAACAGTGGGTTGTGATGGAAAGCAGTTTTGGTCAAGCGAGCTGAAGAGTGAATGTAGAGAGGTATTGGATATCGTGAGTACAAATGTTTCTGAAGTTTTTTAATCAATGCAATCTTGAGAGGTTCTTCATCATAGTCATAAGTGTATAAGAGATTATTGGCTAATGGGTTCAATAGTTTGCGAGATTATCTGGATACACACACACACAGACACACACACTCACACACACACACACAATGCTTGCCATTGTTGGGCTTTGCATGAGGCCAGGCCATGGACAATATCCTCCTTATGTTGCATTGTAATCTATTCCATTCTCTTTTCACCTCAGTCTGATCCGGCCCATGTGATGCCCTTTTGCTCCATGACTCCTTTCTCGTTTGTTTGTCCCTCTAGATACAATGGCTCTCTTCCCAGTGGAGACCGGGGACGCAGAAAGAGCCGCTTTGCTCTTTATCGAAGAGCCAAGGCCAATGGTGTCAAACCCAGCACTGTCCACATCCTCAATACGCCACAGGACAGCAAGGTCTGTATACGTGTCAGTGCGGATGTGCGTGGTTACGCACATGTGTAATTTTATCGGCATGTAAGATTGGTTTCCTTCCTGTGACCGTTCCCTTTTCTTCTTTGACATGCTCAGAGGAAGGATGACAATGTGTGATATCTGTGTGTGTGCGGTTGCCTGTGTTTTGTTCATATTTTCCATGGGTACATTGCAAAGAAATTAAGTAAAGGTAACTGTGGCGTATCCAATGTCTCGGCAACCAGCAGATCACATAAAAATGACATGGTGAGCATTATGGCTGTGTGTTACTATCATTTCTATCAATGTATAATAAAACTTTAAAAAATCACGATTACAACCATTCGTCAAAATGTATCATGTTCCTATCTAAGATATTAGTCCAACTCAAAGAGCATTTAGTCTGTCTGTTCTCTCCTTTTATTCCTCCATGGCAAAAAGTGAACAAAAGCTCAATCCATTGGGTATTGATGCAGCCCCTGACTTTGCTCCGTGCTCTTATTGTTGCAGGCTGTCAACAGCAAGGGGCAGCACAGCATATCCTTTACCCTGTCCCGTAACCAGACTGTGGTGGTGGAATACTGCCATGACAATAACACAGACATGTTCCAGGTACTGTGAAAAACCAATGAAAAGGGTCACACTCACATCTTTCATACACACACATGATGTCAGAATGAGAGGTCCATTTTATGTTATGATTAGTCCCCATGTCATGGGGGTAGTTATGGACTTAGATGGAGTTTGGGGGATTAAAACCGGGTGCCTTTCCTGATTGCCCTACGGTGGAGTTGAACCTGCAGCCTCTGGTTGGTCATTTCCCAAAGTGGACACTTGACCACTGCAATGTAAAGCTGAACTCCAAGTCAGAATCTAAAGCTAAAAGCCAATTATAGTCTATATTAGTCATACCTACAATGGCGTACAGTTTTCCTATGAGTATTTGTGAATCTAGAAAGTTTCTCATCAAGCCAGAAGGATGTGCTATTCTATTGATGGGAGCAAATTACATTCATGGACAGCCTACCTATCTACAATCAAACTGTAAGCAATGATATGGTTAAATCTTGAGTATTATTGGGATCTTGGTCTCATGATACATTTGACGATCTGTAATTTAAGTTATTTTTATTTTTTGTCTTCCTGGATTATTTAGTATAAAAGATTATCATGGCTTTCCAGAATATAAATTTCAGACAGAGCTGTTCATCTTTAAAAATGTTAAAGGGTCAAAGGGTTTGTTTTGCCTCTGTAGTCAGCTTGATC
>OMLC01001396.1:0-12289 GCA_900302585.1 Regalecus glesne
TCAGCAGAATCTATCTTGTTATTTACTTGAGGAGACAGAGGAGAAGTGAATAGGAGAGGAATGTTTGGTGGAGGGAGAGACAGGAGGAGGCGAAAAGTGAAACTGATGACAGATTATGAAAGCAAGCGTAAAGTAAATGTGAAGAGAGGCAGATGTGAGTAGGGCAGTGGAGGCAGGAGGTTATTATGTGCTTACAATCAAATTATCCTTAAAGGGAAGCAACCGAAAAGTGTAGATACGGCCACTGACAGATGCTTCACAATCTGAGTTGCTGTCCTTACGGTTTCATTTGGTACTCTGACTCTGATGACTCCTAGTTTGTGCTCCAGTGGCTGATGGGAGTCAAACTTTAAGTACTAATGAGTCTGTGTGGGTTCACAGTAAACATTGACAATCAAATACCCCCCATCACCAAATGCAATTTTATAGTCCAAGAAGGCTAACTTGTCGTTTTTTTAATATCAACCCGGGTGAAGGTGATATAGGGACAGATATTACATATTTGTGTTCGATTCAGTAGGTGTATGGAGGGGTGTACGGTGGCTCAGTGGTAGAGTGCACACATCAGGGAATGACGAACCAGACATCAAGGGTTTGATCCCACTGCAGGGCGTCAGTAAGGCTATTCAGCATTAATCCCCCACACTCCATCTATAGGTCTGTGTCCACCCCCACATCATGGGGACTAACCGTGACACTTAAATAATGCTTTTATTCAGTAGGTGTATGTGATTGTAGCTCGTGTCTGTTAAGTTTATTCAATCTATAGGAATATACCCCTAAGCATGTAGCGATACTTACACTCACATGCACACACGCACGCATGCTTTATACATGACTAAACATACATGATTAAACACTGGTGCTGGTAGGAACTCCTCTCCAGTCATGTCCTTTGTTAATTAGCTGGCCTTTATAATGATTTGCCTCTGCATAGAATATAGAAATGCATTTTGCCTGCATCATTAACTTCTAGTTACACAACTGTTTCAGTTCCAAGGTGTCCCAGAAAAAAAATCATAATTTATATATGACGTGTAAGTAGCCTCACCTCTTGCAACCTGTGTTTTTCTTGCTGTTACGGAGTAAATGTATTTCTATATTTTATGGCATCAGGTGAGCACAATGAACAATGAAAATACATATATAATGACTTATGACACTCTGTGTTTGGAGATATAGAAGGATGGGCTGATTTTGGCTTTTGTGGTACTGGTACTGGTTCTGTGGTAGTGTTGGTTCAGGAGCTGTACTTCAATCAATATAAACCTACAAAACTAATGCACTGTGCTGCATTGTTTGGCTCAAATATTTGGGGCAAACTGTATTCGTAGGCTACCCAGCTCTGTTTCCCTCATGTCTTCTTTTCAATTTTCAAGAGGAATGGAGACATGAATGTTTTCAGTCGGCTACCAGGTGTATACAAACCTGAGGCAAAAATAGAAAAAAAATACTCACAATGATTAAATTTATGATTTATTAAATTCTGGACCATATTAACATGGTGTTGAGTACAATCAATAAATGAATATGACATTAGGGTCTGATGGTACATGCCAGAAATGTCACATGCTTATAGCGTACCAGACCTCTTGATCGAAAACTGATGAAAGTCTTTTGGATTGTTACCTTGCTAATTCACAAGATGTGGCCTGTATGATCTAACCAGCTTTTCTGTAAAAACTAAAGAATAATGTCTCCAATTTGGTATTTTGGTATCCCATCTATGCCTCAGCTGAAGGTAGCTATTATGGTCAAGAGAAAAGCAAAAATAAAGTGCAATGAATCATTATTATTGCTGGGGGGAAAACAATAGTTGCTGAGCTGCATTTTAGATGCAGGGCATATTGAGGAGGGAACATGGATGATGAGGTAGAACTATATGAGCAGAAAATATATTGTTCAGCCAGAACATTATGACCACTCAAAGGTGAACCGCACGATGTTGATCATCTCCAAACAAGGGCTAATATTCTTGTAGTCAACATGTTGGATGCAGGAGAAATGAACAGGAATAAAGACCTGAGTAACGAGAGGTCTCTCAGAGGTGCTCTGACAAAGGAATATCCGTTATTATTTTTTGTATTGTGTTCCACAAAATCGGTTTCCGTTCTTCGCTATGCTGTACATGGAAAGCAAAAACGGTGAACAAATAGCAACTTTTTATTGCTATTCTGTCACAACCAACTAACCCAGTTTGGCTTTCTCTTCTATGAACTTTGTTCCAGCTCTTCAGGCATGACCCTGCCGGCTCCCTACTACCAGCCAGAGGAAGACGATGAGCGTCCCTTTATCTGTTCGCTAGCAGCTGACAATGGCATCATGTCATGCACTGATGTGCCAGCACGGCGCGAAGGAGGCCGCACCTGCTGTCTCGATAAGGAGGATGCACTACACAGGCAGGCACTGGGCCTGGCGCCTGAGCCCCTGTCAAACGGCAGCAGTGCTGGCGGAGCAGTGGGTCTGTGCATCAACTGGAACCAGTATTACACTCGTTGTCACACTGGGAGCAGCAACCCGCACAAGGGTGCCATAAACTTTGACAACATAGTCTATGCCTGGATTGTCATTTTTCAGGTGGGTGCCGGTGAGAGAAGTGCTGAAATGAAGGTGGTTTGGTGTGGGAATGGTCAAGGGTTTTACCAATACAAAGTATATTGTGAAACCGTTAGTGTAGTCTCATGCTCACTTACAATTCCTTAATAAAATGTCAAAATGCACATGCCAGCCACTCGTGGATGGAAAGCATACATTTGTGATTGCACCTGGTAACTCTCAGGTACATATAAACCCCTTGGTCCCCTGTGGAATTACTCCCTTAGGCTGTGACTGTGAATAAAATGCTGTTCTTAGGGATTTATCAAGGTTTAGTAAGTGTTAGCAAAATAAATGTAAATTTATGCAGATTTTAAATGAGCAGTTCTTTATGCACACATATTTTCCAGCATTAAACAGATAAATGCTCATGCCCTAGGTTTTCCCGTTTTGTTGTTTTATGCTGTATTCGTCATATTTATATTGAGCCCTGTGTGGAATTGATGTATCTATCCTCTTCAAAGGTGATTACCCTGGAAGGATGGGTGGAGATTATGTACTACGTGATGGATGCCCACTCTTTCTATAATTTCATCTACTTCATCTTCCTGATCATCGTAAGTTCTGTTTCATCATTATTGAGATTATTGCTACTAATTATTATTGTTGCAACTACCACACCCTCTTCTCACATCATTAACGGCATCTGAATATGATCATTCATCTGGTATATCTTCCCACCCAACAAAACTAGTTGTTGGAACAATATGGATTTTACCTCAGATTATTAATGTTAAATTAATTCAAAAGGGATTTTTCAATATTTGGGATTTTTAAAGGTCATCCCCCAAAAAATGTTTACCGATTGTCATTTTATTTAAAAATTAAATGTCTAATGGTCTAAAATACATTGTGAAATTCTGATGAGATACGGATGAATAGACATCCTTCATGCTTTTTAATCAAACGGCATAGGTGAGCCTCACTTCTACACTGACATCGGCCACCTGTTAAGTACCCACACAAACCTCATGTTGAAGTCACATGTAACTGCAGTTAAAGTCACAGGAGCTGAGAATCTTCCATGGGAATAGCATTTTCAATATATGTGGACATCAGCAGCCCCGTGCCATCCGTACATTGTGCAGGAATGCCTCCTGAGAAACATATTACAATGGTAATAGACTTGTAAAAATCAATACTAGCATGGAAAAAACAGTCTGGAATCAATGTCTTGGAGGTGCTGTAACGTAAATTTAACCACACTGGTGAGAAAAGGGAGAGGGACATAAAGAGAGAGAAAGAAGAGAATAAGAGGGAGAATTTGAAAGAGCAGGCCACTGGAAAGATAACGTATGACAAAGTTTGTGAAAAGAATGAATAAGCGAAGAAGACGAGGTGGCTGTGTGAAGTAGAGAAAGACGAATACAATGTATCTAAGAGAGTGTGTGAAAGAGAGAAGGAAACAAGGGCTGAGAGATTGCGTGTGTTGGTGTTCATTTGAGAGATAAAGACTTGAGGAGAAAGAGAGGCCAGGAAAAGAGGTGACGGGCTGTGTTATGCCATAGCGGTCTGCTTTCATCAGTATCTACGTTTTATGAATAATGTAAACAAGTGCAACAGTAGAGTAATTAATATTGGCAGGCTTTGGAGCAAAACGATGACAAATGATGCACAGATGGGTAAAATGGATGAGTTGTGGGAATGTAATAGCAGAAGAGATAGGGAAACAAAATAACCATCAGAAAGACATGGGGACATGGTCGTGCAAGTCAGTGTAATAGGAAGCTACTGCCTAACCCAAAGTCTTCATGATTTTTGAGAATATATATATAAGAAAAAGGCAAAGCACAGATGGTGAGTACTCACAGTACTCTGAGACAAAAGATGTCCAAGATGCATAAAAGAGTGATTATGGCAGTCACAACTAACAAGAACTGGGGGAAATTCATTATAAGCAGAGTTAAAGAGGAAAAAATAAGAAAAGTGAAAGCCGACATTTCTCTCTTGCTCTCTCCACTGCTCTCACAAACCTGTTCATTAGACGTTCTTTCAGCTCTCTGTCTCCTTCTCTTTCCTTCCGATGGACTGCTGGAGGCTGATAAAGCCAACAAGACCTCTCAGCAGTCCTTATTCCTGCTGTCGGATGTTGTCAAAATGTCGCTACCAGACATCTCTGTGTGACCCTATATGCACGCAATACTTGATCATGGCCTCATATTTAAGAAAATGGAGGTTTTCACTATTCTGACTTACATCCTACACAATTAATATTCATATCAGATGATATAAGTAGTCCAAACTAAATGGGAATGAAATTAAGCCATATGAAAATTTTTATCTAAAATGAATCGGGGAAAGGGAATTATACTGAGCTTCCTGCTTGTACGAATACAAGACTGCTCCCCTCCATACTGTGTCGTATCAGAGAATTGCTCATGGCCTGTATAATTCGGTACTGTCTCTATGGAGTTTGGATTTAATAAAATGCAAACTTCATAGTTAGTCTATAAATACCGGAGAGGGTAGCAAAATATAGGAGTAAAGTAAAGAAAAGAAGTAGACGGGAGAGGAATGAATTGAAGAGAAAATGTCAAAATTAGTATAAGAAAAGAGAGCGTGTGCAGAGGAAAGCTGAGAGAGATTTAAAAAACCGCTCAAACAGGAACAAAACCCTACACAGAATGTAAGATTTGGCTTAAAGAACAACCTTTACCCCCTACCTGCTTCTTTCACTGTACATTGACTCAATTTTGCTGCAGTAACCACAGGCGTCATGGTCAGTGTCGGGAATCTAAGCCTATCTTTAGTACAACCTGGACCTAAGGCCGTCGCTGCCAAATTGGCAGCACCAATCTAGTTACACAAGATGGGTATCAAATTGCTGTGTAATCATTTCTGACCAGATAGTGTTTATGTTTTTCCCTTCGTCATTCCCAGTCTCCACACACCTGCAATTTAGGTTGTTCTTGCTTTGCTTTATGGAGCTTGTATTTAAAGTGAGCATCTGACTCCTCACCTACTCTACATATAAGAGACACATAAAGCTGGATAATCAAAGCGGATTGAGCTGAAGAGTCCTTTCTTGGAGTGATATTTAGTAAATGTCTTATTTTCTTTTCATTGATTATAATTAGGTTCTAGGAGGGTTTAAATTGATTTTTAAAGGTCACAAGCCCAAATGTGTAGATGCAGACTTCATTGCCTTGCAGGGGACCATAATGATCTGCTTTTCTCCCCACATGAATGATTGGTGGACATAAACATGCCACTCATTTGATCCTCTTGATGAAGGTGCAGCCTATTTCGTGCCTTGTCGTCAGGATCCTTAGATAAGCCTTTTGCACTCACTGGGACCCCTAAGGTGTCAGTCAGACAGCACTTTGCTTTGTGCAGCAACATACTGTAAAGTCATGGTGACTTTGCTTCTCTCTATGGATTTCTTTCTAGTGTTTCACTTTAAATCTGTCACATATGCCCTCTTTCTCTTTTTTATCACCCTCCCTTTTCTTTCCTGTTAAGCTATTAAATGGAAGTATCTGATAGTAAAAGCTCGTCAGTTGACACTCAAATAGAAGTGTATTGAAGAAGATATACGTTGTACGCTCTTAAGTTCGACATCGATTGTCAGGCCCCTGTCAACATAGTTTTAATCTTGATGCCTCATTGCTCTTGATGGCGCGTTTTTACAGCTGAGGTGTCTGTATCTGCACTACAATGAAGTGAATCAAAGAAGCCAATAGTGAATCGTATAAATGACACCAAGCACATAGTCAAGTCAATTTTATTTGCGTAGCCCGTTATCACAAATTACAAATTTGCCTCTGTGGGCTTTAAAATAACACGTCCTGTCCTTGTCCCCTCAGATCAGATAAGGAACCACTCCCTTAAAAAAAAAAAACTTCAACAGGGAGAAAAGACATGATGATGGATGAACTGTTTGTGTGTGTGGGTGCACCTCTATAATGCAGTGATCAAGTTGTGATATTGGGCTGCCTTTGCTGATTATGCAAAACGCTGCCCACTGATTAGAATCTCAAAAATACACACGAACACAGATGCACACAGGCGTACACAAACACACAGAGCTGCAAAACAGGAGGGAAATCAAAGCTTCCCACACCTGCAGGCAAGCCTTGACCAACAAGCCACAGATGGACGCCTCTCCTCCTTCTCTCCAATTTCGTTCCTTTCTCCTCACCTCACCCTGGAGCTTTAAAAGTTGAATATATAGATGCAAATTCATCAGAGGCATATTTTAAGGTTGTTTTGTAGATTAATTAAAATGTTAATGTACATATGCCCCTGCCCCTTACCCTTATAGTCAGAGACAAAAAGAGGGGTGACCACATATAACCATGATCAACAAGTGCTCTTTCATGCCAGCAGTCTGATGTTTTATTTTTCAGTATTAGACTATTGATCAAATAGATCATTGTGCCATCAACAAGAGACTTTTCAGTGGTCCCAAAGTACTCCTATCCTCACTGTTTAAGGAGTCAACTAAAGGCTGGCCACTCATAAAACCAAGAGTATCCTCTATTTATTAAGGCCATCCCCATCTCTCACCTCAGAAGATAAAGTGGACAGAATGGCGGTCCATGTGATTTATTTAAGAAAGTTGCAGAGAGGTAGATGGCTAAGGGGAGACCGTGTGAGGATGGGGTGATTGATAAAAGATGCAGAACTACTTTCAGTAGTACTATTACTTTTGGCTGCTCCTATCAGGGGTCACCACAGCAGATCATCCATCTCCATCTGTTCCTGTCTTCTGCATTTTCCTCTGTCACACATACTACCTCCATGTCCTCCCTCACCACATCCATAAACCTCCTCTATTGTCTTCCTCTTGCCTGGCAGCTCCATATTCAGCATCCTTCTCCCAGTATACCCAGCATCTCTCCTCCACAAATGTCCAAACCATCTCATTTTTGCCTCTCTTGCTTTGTCTCCTAACGGTCCAACCTGAGTTGTCCCCCTGATATATTAATTTCTGGCCTAATCCAGAAAAAAATACCAGAAGATGCTTAAAAGGATACTGAAAACTGACAGATAAATTGTAAGAAAGTGGAAAAAACAATGGAGAAAAGAGAAGTGTAGACATACTTTAAGCTGCTATGGGCATGTATTGTCTCAACCTGTCTTCTCCAATCAGAATGGTCCAGAGGGAAGCTAACCCTCAGAGACTTTTTGCATGTGTGCCAACATTACTGCAGGAGAATTGGCACAAATTATTAGCATCAGCTAGAGCTTGGGTAAACTCCTCACCAATGAAAAACAACTACTTTAGCTAAAGGTTACCGACTACCAAATTGTAATATTGTACACTTGATTTTTTTTCTATTGAAGATAATATAGAGAATAACTGAGAGTCATATTTCCTGTGTATTGCCAGCCTGTAGGTTTACATATTATAGCGTAGATGTAGCAAGCTATACCCCATTTAAAACCCATAATATTACACTTGTGTAATAATTATCATTTGTCATGTATTGTAAATCAAAAATATTCTCAGATAATGTTTGTGGGGAAGAGGTTGGGAATGGATGGTGACAGGATACTTTTTTGGGGGTGGTTGCTTTGGGTATGTGTGGGGAATTGTGTCGTTTTGCACCGTGTCCTGTGGAAATCAAAAGATATCTTCTTGAAAACAAAGAATAACAGAATTACTGCCTCTGTTTATTTTGGTCATTTATGCTGATGTTACAGTTTTTTATCGAACTCTTTTATTGTTTCAAGTTCCAACCGGAGCAAATACTCCTTGTACAACTCAACACACCCATTTTTTCCCAAACCATCTCATCTAATCCTCTATTCACCACCTGACCTCAAGTTTCTGCTACAAATGATCTCATGCATTTTTTCTTGGTGATTGTCTACCAGATCGGTTCGTTCTTCATGATCAACCTGTGCCTGGTAGTCATTGCCACCCAGTTCTCTGAGACCAAGCAGCGGGAGCACCAGCTGATGCAGGAGCAGAGAGCACAGTGCCTCTCCTCCTCCACTCTGGCCAGCATGACAGAGCCGGGGGACTGCTACGAGGAAATCTTCCAGCTGGTCTGCCACGTCCTCCGCAAGGCCAAGAGGCGATCAGCCGCACTTTATTACACACTAAGGGGCAAGCCCCCACCAACTGGTGGGGGCAGGGGGAACAGGCGGAGAGGCGGAGGGAATACGAACATTGACCGACATCACTCAAGGCAGCTGGGATGTGAGTAACAAGGCCTCTGCTGGGCTGCAGAACACATTTCTTACCCTGCAAAACGTGATATTTGAATTTGAAAGACAAATATGACATATAGTAGCTGAATATGTGACTGAAAAAAATATCGTGAACCACTCAATTTGCTTATGGAGGGAGTACTCGTGTTACTACTTGTCACTGTTTTGTCCTTCTCTTCTTGAGCTAGCATTTTCACATTCTTTCAAACGCCATTACTTACACCTCTTAAACACTCGTGTACAAAAGCACTTCTGCAGAAATGCACATGAATGTATTACCACACTGGCTCCCAGTACCATGTCATCTTTTATCATTATTTTACTTTAGTCTCTGTCCATCTTTATACATCTTGTTGACATTCCACATCCTCATTTACAAAGTGTCCTACTGATCTATTTGTCCAGTAATGTTATATTTTTGCTTCTACATTTATTTTTCATATGTATTTTTTCTTAACCACTGAGTTTTCAACAAATCATTATTCTGATGCAAAGGGAAATTTTCTTTGCATCTCCTCCACAAACATGTATTTTCTGTACACTTAATTTTTTTCACCATATTTTTATTAGTAGACATCTCTGCTATTTCCATATTTACCATAAACTACACTGAATATAGTTTGAACAAGCAAGGAAAGGGGGACATTATAAAACTTGATAACTTTTTGAATGACTAAATTTGAACATAATATAATACTATCAGATATTGATCTGCAGGACTGAAATATTAAAAAAATGGTGATGCAGTTTCTTCTTCTTACCCCTTTTCTTCTGTTCACCACATCTCATTTGCTCCTCATCTTCTTCCTTCTCTTTTCCTTCCATCTGTTCCTCCCTCTGTCTCTGACCCCTGTAGCCCACTGTCCGCACCAAATTAAGCTAGAGCATGGCCCCGAGCCTCTGGCCAACTCCATCACCCTGTCTGTCACTCAGAACCCCGAGGACTGCGCCCTGTGTGCGCCGTCACTCCAAGAGGGAGCAGGAGCCATGGGAGACTCCTCCAATGGGGAAGATGAGGAGGCAGTGGAGGAGACAGACAGGGAGGAGAACCATGTAGAAGGGAGGACGACTAGAGAGTGCAAGACCAGGAGGACATGCATAGGACGTTGCAAGGATGCCTGGGATGAAATGCGGAGGAAACTTTGGGGCATTGTGGAGAGCAAATATTTCAGTAGGGGGATCATGATTGCCATTCTCATCAACACCATCAGTATGGGCATAGAGCACCACAACCAGGTGAGGCACCAACATCAAATAACACCATTGCATGGAGAAGTACCATGTGCTTTATTACTGCCTCTGCTCTGTGATTGTGAGTGTTCTGACAGTTTGTCATTTCTTCAAGACATTACTGCATATTTTACTCTCATTTACTTATTATAGGCCAACCTTACCCTGTAGTTGTAAAATGTCTCATAATTATATTCGGAAATTGCACTAAAACAATTACTGAAGTTCTCCTACCGCATTAGTAATAAGAAATTAATCTAGAAGCTTTCTACACTAATCTAGGAGTGGGACTCATCTGAAAAGAAATTGTGACGTTACTGGTTTACAGTAGCACACAGAGAGGTTTCAGTCAGGGCCTCCAGTAATGGACTCCCCTCCATCCCTATCTAAATACGTAACCTGCACTGTTGCTACCCAAGCTAAATCAACTGTGCATATCAGGCTGCGACTAAGAGCTGCGTTGGTTGAGCAAGCTGGAGAGTGAATGGAGGATGGGGGTGGTGATTGCAAGAATTTACATTTTCCAAAGGTTTTTAATCAACACAACCACGAGAGGCTCTTGATCATAGTCCTAACTGTACAGTGTGAATACAAATGAATATTCAATAGATTTTAAAGGTCCGTAGCCTATTATATCCACATGTTTTTATGCGTTTTTCTCTTGTAAGAATACATTTACAGCTTTACAGTTGTTTTAAATATCTCTTAAACGTTATCCATATGAAAGTCTAGGTTACTTTTAAATCGAACAATCAATTAAGCTTTTAGCCTACTATTAGTCAGCTACCACTTGTGCCATCCTCTCAACAACTCGACAAGAACTCACATCCACAAGCATAAATTAAAAGGCACAAGAAACGTAAGCTTTAGCTTTATCTGTTCCACGTGGAGTACAGAAGCTGAATTGGAAATAGGATGGAATTCTACTTCTTGAAGAGGAAGCCCTAAAAAGAACTTTTAGATTTTAGGGGAAAGATTAAAAAGCTTTTGCTGAAAATGCTTTTTTTTATTTCTCCAGTGCTCTGAAAATGATAGATGTCATCAAAGTATTAAATTAAGACTAATTTGATATCTTTCCATTTATGGTACAAATTATAGAACTTTCTCAATATAATTGCTGCTGCCACAAAATTATATGCACGTCTCAGCACCATCTGCTGGGAACTCCAAACGTCTTAGGATGCCTCTCGAGCTTTAATAGGGTTACTTAAAGACAGGTCTAAAGTCCATATTTGTTTGCAAGTGTGTTTCTGTGCATGTGTGTATGTGTGATACAGATTGAAGCTAGTTTTTGAGATGTATTAAGACAATGGAGCATGGATTGTGTAAAATGGGCACAGCTATACTTATGGAGGTGGTGCCTGGCAGGCTGGGAGTCAGCAACCCAGAAACAATGTAATTTTCACTACCTGAAATATTATGAAATTTCAGGAAATGACGAGCTGGGTGCCGTGGGTTCGATCCCACCACGCGGCATCAGTAGGGCCATCTTGGCATAATCCCCCACACTCCGTCTATGTCTGTGTCCATCTCCACAACAAAACGGAGACAAAACACTGGCCAAACTCCTGAGAAGCACAGAGGAGGGCAAGTGTTTGACAATTATAGTGAGAGCAGTCTGCCGATTGCAGAGACGCGTGTGCAGACATGTACACATATGCACATCCACTTGTCTGTGTATGCACTGGCTAAAAAAGAGCCCTTTTCACAACCATTTGCATATGCAAATCCTAACACAAATAATATATAATAATATAATAGTGCAAATATGTACGTGCAGTATACGTGTGTCTATGTACACACGTGCATATGCATTGGCCAACACACACAGAACATTATTCATGAAGTAATCCTACGTTCCCTGATTTGACATGATGCTTTTCCTACAGTCCTTATTTAGCCTTCCCCCTCTAGCCTCTACCCCCATCTCTGATGTCGCTTCTCCCTCTCTCCTCTTTTCGCCAACAAACCCTGCAATAAGCCCTTCCCTCCTACTTTCCTTTTCTTCAACTTCCATTTCCTCATGCCCACCTCATCATAACCCAAGTCTCTCACCTCCGCTCCATCTTCTCTCTATCTATTCCACCTTCTCACCCTCTCCACGTTATCTCCAGCCATGTCACTGTCTCTGTCTCTCTCCCATCCACCAGCTCTCTCTTTGACAGGCTAGAGAGGAGCTGCTTTCTCTCATCTCCTAAGACTCTAAAAATAAATGAAGGGTGCAGGGGCCGTAGGATGAGAGAGAGAGAGAGAGAGAGAGAGAGAGAGAGAGAGAGAGAGAGAGAGAGAGAGAGAGGGAGAA
>OMLC01001404.1:2401-12438 GCA_900302585.1 Regalecus glesne
AGACATCATTATTTCTTTTGAGAGATGGTTAACACTGTGGAAGTATAACGGCTCAAAAAGCAATGTCAAGCTGCCGCACGACAGGCGAGCAGCATTGTCTGTAAATGTGTATTAAGTTATGATTATCAAATAGTATTTAATAGTATCCTATTTGAATAGGATCTCCAAAATCATGACGTGTTTTCTAAGTCAACTGTCTCATCTGCAGGCTCAAAGGGGCAGGGAGTGGGAGAGTTAGTTTGTGATAGACACTTGAGTTAGAGACTTAAGACTGGATATCACCAACTGGTTGCCCATAGTGGTCACTAGAGACAGGGAAATGAAATATCAGCAACACCATAAAGAGGGGAAGGAAGAACACATTTCAAACACTTTCACATACTCAGATATAAACATGTGGTCGTTTTTCTCATTTCACTTCCTCTAACTATATTATCTCATGTCCAGGTGTACAGATATGGACTACTGTTGTCTCAGGCCACCCCTCCACATGTGTGTGTGTCTGACCTCGGCCAAAGGATCGCCGGTGTACCTGGGGTCCGGGCTGTGCACGACCTCCATGTCTGGCAGCTGACAGACACAACCATGGTGGCCTCTGTCCATGTCATCTGCCTCGCTGGGTTTCAGACACAAAGGTGAAAAAAACAAACTTGGTTTCCATTCTTTTCTTTCTTTTTACCTCACCATACCGTTCCACTGTATCTCGGGTTCAAGCATGACCTCCGTGGGTAAGGAAGCTGGGGAGGGAAATAAGCGTGACGTCACAACTCCATAGCATTATTTAGCTTGGTGTCATTTAGTTGTCTAGACCAGGTCAAGTCTGTCTTGGGTTTTCATCGGTTATTTGTCAAAATATTTGTTGTATTCACTCAGCTGCCATCGGCTATAATTCAGTTAAATTCTACAAGTGTGTGTGTGGTTTTTTTTCTAAATTCTCCACGTCTCGTTTTAAAGACATCACCACACGTAAACGTTTGTTTATCGTCTCCGTGGATACGCGGTTTTCTAGCTCGTTGTGCAACGGTCGGAGAAATCCGAAAGTTAATGTCTCACAGACGCCAAGTAACTCAATACACATGCTCAGGTGTGGAGAGCTGCTGTCTGAGGTCACCGAGGTGCTGCAGAGTGTGGGGGTGAGCTGTTGCACCGTTCAGCCGGAGTTCATCGCCTCCCTTCCTGCCGCCAGCGACAGCCTTGAGAACAACAATGGCGACCTGGCCTTTGTGCCTGGCGAGGCACATGCCCCGCCCCTCCCTGCGGCCTGCGGCCTTGCCTGTGGAACGGCCTGCGTCGCTAAAATGTGCTGCTACGCGGAAGTCGGAGGTAGCGGGCAGCCGGCGACACCGTCCGCTGGGGAAACCGCCTTAGAACCTCGGGTGTTGGTCATTGAGAACACATCCACCGACTTGCGACTGGAACCAACGACTTCTGACGCAGGGAAAAAAATGAATGAGCTCTCTTCCAGTCAAGTCTCGTCTGGGATCCATCCCTGTTAAACCAGCTTTCCGCTGGTGTGATGATGGCGACCCTGGGAACTTTTCAATGAATAAGTGAACAAGCTTGAGGCATTAAGTGTTTTATATAAGTTTGAATATATATGTTTGAATGATTAGTTCGTTTTACTGCATGAACAGGATGCCACACCAAAGAAGACCTCCGTCAGGTGTCAGTTCTTTGCGTCTAGTTTTAGGCTTTATTAAATTCAGCACAGGCAGAGAGAAGGATGCCATACTTTTTTTCTGACCGCCTTTTGTTGCCTTTCGTGGTGTTTACCTCTTACTTGTTAACTGTGTTCAACATATGTTTTGTGATAAGAAACACACTTAGACTGTTAATGCTAGAATTGTTAACACAGCCAGTCGTGGATCCTGGTGTAGGTAAGCTATGGGTAAAAAGAGAGGGACTCATACTTATGGCCATGGACACCAGTGATTTGTCATACCTCTGTCACCATCCTGCTTCCTGGTACCGTCTCCTCCCCAACATGGCGGCCAACAGGAGATTATATCTTGAGGCGGCCTTTTCTTTTTATAGTACATACACATACTTTGGCCTGTTGAACTGGACGCACTTGAAGCACACCGGCCCTATTTTTAAGACATTTCCTGTAACTTTTGCAAGCCGAGTTTTATGTGACATGAAGGTGACACGCACCTTAATGTGCCCTTGCTCATTAAATGAACACCATCTTGTAGAACAGTACCACAAAAGTATCCCAAAATCCTTGCAAATAATAGTTGTGGGAGAATGCAGATCTAGTACAGATCAAGAAATGTATTATATTAGTGCAAATTATACACGATCATCTACCAAAATAAAAACAAAGGTTGATTTAATACGTGAGAAAAATTACTAATATGGGCATTTCAGATGTAGAGCATCCTCTAGTGGTAGAAAGAAGTAAACACTTGGATTATTGAGAAAATAAAAACTTTACATGGTGCTATTCACATTTGTTGTGTTTGTAAAAAACAATATATATATAGTCGATGAAGCATTTTCATCTGAAAAAAAGTGTAAGCCAATAACCTTGGTGCTATTTCCCTGAATTGCAGACTGGTCATTGGATTAGAGAAAATGCACTATACACACATGATTACGAGGATGATTAAATAAAAGTAAATCCAACATACCTCTGCTGTTCAATTTCCTGAAATTTTCCATGGAGGTTCCCACACTGACCAGACCATTCACCCTGAAGAAACTAATAAAAAGCAACTTATTTTCAAGTGAAGCTCTCAGCTCCTCTTATTAACTTTCTGCTGACTGGAAGAAAGCACAATTTACCCAATGCAGCGTAACATTGGCCTACAGATGAAATGAAAGGAAATTGGTCATACAACTTGGCTTAGACCATATCATACTATGCCATATCGTTTATCTTAGCATATTTTATGATAAATAACAATAAGGAACAACTCTTGAATAAACTTGAACAGGGAGAAAGACTGAGAGACTGAGGTCTTTTAGAGGTCAGGGGTCACTCCTCAAGACATTTTACAACACGGTGGTGGCACCAGCCATCTTCTATGAAGTGGTCTGCTGGGGTAACAGCATCTCAGCTGTGGATAGGAAGATACTTGATAAACTGGTCAAGAGAGCTAGCTCTGTACTGGGATGCCCCTTCAACACTGTGGTGGTAGTGGGACAAGGGAGGATGATGGCTAAGCTGTCATCCATGATGAACAATGGTTCTCACCCCATGCAGGACTACATTACTAGACTAGAGAGCTCCTTCAGTGACGGGTTACTCCATCCAAGGTGTTTGAAGGAGCGTTTCCGCAGGTCTTTCCTTCCCTCAGCTGTCAGACTATATAATCAGCACTGCTCCCCCAGTAGAACAAATCCAATACATGAACAACAACATCAATATACCAGTTAATCAAAAATGAGGGTAATTTTTCTGCCCATACTATATATAGTGTTCATCTTTCTCCACTTGTTAAATTGTCTATGTTACATACTATGTTCTAGATTTGAAACCTCTCTTACTGTGCTTTACACTTTTCTGTTGTAAGACCATGATTTCCCCCTGTGGGACTAATAAAGGAATATCTTATCTTATCTCTTGTCTTAATTGGTTTAGGTCACCGTTGTTGCTGCACTCTAACAGGGCACTAATGGAAACAAAAATCTGCTGTGGCAGATTTTTGGAACAAGCCAAGAGAGGAAGAAGAAGGGAGGAAAGAAAATAGGAGGAAACCTCAAGGAGATTAACAGAGTAGGGATCTCTGTCCCAAGACGGACAGACGTCCAATGGATTTAGTCTAGATAGAATACAACACAATTTACCGAATACAACACTGGGAGGATGACAAACATATGATGGAATTAAAAAGAGATTTGAAAAATATTTAGAACTTTGAAGGATTCACAGTAGCTCAGCAGCAGATGGCACACACTGGGGAATGGTTGACCAGGCCTCTCAGCCCCAATCCACCACAAGGCATCAGGGGGGGGCTTGACCTAAGTCTCCCATGCTCCTCCCAGGTCATACACCGAAAAAGAAGAAGACATATTTGACACAGCTCCATACATTTCAAGTAATGTCAACCAATTATGTTGTATAATATATTTCATACTACATTATTTATTTACATACTATATGTATACACACACGTATACATAATACACATCATGTAATCATAAAAACACCATATGTCATATACATGGCTCAGTGGGTACAGCGGTCCTCTGGTGATCAGAAGGTTGCAGGTTTGATCCCCGGTGCTGCAGACAAAGCATGTTGAGGTGTCCATGAGCAAGACACTGTTCCCCTAGCTACTCTGCCCTTTGATAGACTGCTGACCTATACACCCGATGAGAACAGAGATAGGCTCCAGTTCCCCCATGACATGATTATGGATGGATGGATGGCTGAATGGATGGATGGATATATATGTCATATAATATATTATACACACATGACATAGTGGTAGGTGGTCTCATTCTAAATAGCACTTTTCAGGTCCAGTGACCATTCAAAGTGCTTTACATTGAATGCCTCACATCTGCCAGGCCAATGTGGCAGGATAAGAACCCGCTGCACCTGACTTCCAGAGGGGTAACCATATTCTACCTTCCTATATACATACTTACATATACATATGCCATACATTACTGGCCATTTTTGGTCCATCAGTATACAAAGGATATCGTGTCATCGTGTTATGTCATGTAAACGAAAGAATTATGGAAAGAATTATGGATTCCAATTTGAAGGCCACCTAGTTATTATTACCAAAGACAAATTTGTTGATAACAAACAAGCCCCCTGATCTTTAGCTGGAATATAAATGAAATGTAATATTTCTTGCAGTAATTTATTTACACTTACATATGATGATACTGAGACAGAAAGGATGGAAATATTTCTCATAACAACGGCTTGTCAGAAGGAGCTTGGGGAGGGACATTCCTGAGGAGAGGAGGGGCTATCTCTGCTGATTTTGGATAGGCTCATTAAGCCCCGCCCTATTGATACTAAATAGCCAATGAAAACTGGTCTGTGTTCCATGGCGTCATAGACCCTGCTTTCTTGGACTGTTTTCACTTTTATTACTGCCTATACAAAGAAAGTGTGCTTTTGAATTATTTTGAATAATATTTTTTCTTTCTATAGTTTGGTTTATAACAATACAACTGGGGGATGGAGAGGACAGGTTATACAGATATTTGACACCGCGAATGAGAATTGTTATTGTACAAGCTAGTATATAATGAGCTTGTCGGCATTATGCTTAATGCCCGGATGAGCCTCGGTGGTCCGGGGTGCAGGCTTCAAACCTGTAGCTGCTTAGCGGCAGAGTGGTTCAATTCCACCTTTCGGGCGTCATAATTAAGCTATTGTTATAACAGGTAATTGAGTCTGAAACAACATGGACGTGTATATGATTGTATATTCAATCTGGGTAAAAATTGATGGGTTCAAATTGTTACTGCCTTCATCCGTCCTTGTCAATAAAACCGAACTTTGTAAATCTTGCTATCTTAATTCCCACGCTGAGGAATAACGAAAAAAGGCTAAGTAGTTGAAGTAACATTTTTTTCAGAGACATTTCGTAACTCATACAGGATACCTCTTTAGTCTGAGCTGCCTGCAACCCCTACCAGTTGCATGCCAACCAATAAGGCTGGGCATTCATGGAGTCAGGAAGATGTCACTTCTGTCTGCCGTGTGAGTGACTAAACGTTTCTGAATTGAATTGAATTGAGTTGAACTGCTTCACCTTTTCTGTGACTTATACTTTATGGTACACTGCTTATAAACTCTAGATACTGCTTGTAACGTATTTATAGTGTGCACAGATTCAGGAACAAATATGAATTGCTCCCACAACAAAACTACCTTAAGACATTCAACTGAATTAAGGAAGTCAACGTAGACAACTTGTGAAGATGTTTGCAGGTATGCAGTGCTGGTATTCGTTAACACATTTGATAGGCAACCTGCAGAAGCAAATTATAGGAAGGATTTCCCTGCCGGTTATCCAATCGACGGAGAGGGCGTGTTCAACCATAGCGGAAGTTAGCAGTTTTGCTAGAAGAAACATGTCCTTGGTTGTGATCTAACGTGGAAAGGATACACGAGTTGTCTTTTCTCTAACACAATTATCTTCAAATAATTGGTAAGATATTCCTAAATAGCATTTACACCTGCTTTGTGTACGTAAAGTTCCACTCTGTATAATTGAACGTTTCGTAACTTATTCAGATGATGTTAGCTCAGTTGCTAACAAGATCATGGTCACTTCTAGGAGAAACCATCAATTTATACTCATTGATTAACAGTCAGTGGTAAAATACTGTTATTTTTCAATAAACTGCAATAATATTCAAGAATTTATTAAATTAAAGAAAAATAAGTTTCGTCAATTAAGCGTCTCACTGCCTGTTTTTAGGCGATGCCGTTGGCTTAAAATAACTGACACCTGTGTTCTTTGTCTCCTGATTAAACATGCTTCATACGTGGTAAAGACTAGTTCCGGGGAAAGTGTTTAATTAGGATGATCCTCAATTTGACCTTTTACCTTCATGATTGCCCGAGGGGCCACTGCATGTAACTTCACTAATGTAGTTCTGACACGGTTTGCTTTCCACCACACAGGCTTCTACTCTACCACAGTCCATTATGCCTCTTCATAAGTACCCTCCAAAGTTATGGGAGGCCCTGAAAATGAAGGAGGGCATCTATGCCCGCCTCCCTAAACAGTATCTCAAGTCCCTGGAACCGAAAGAACCCACGCCAGTCCACTGGAAGCCTCTGGGAGTCAAGTACAGAAAGAACCCCGACACTGGTGTAAAGGAGCGGGTACAGGATGTCCCTATCCCCATCTACTATCCTCCAGAATCCCAAGATGGTCTATGGGGAGGAGAAGGATGGATAAGTGGCTATAGATATGCCAACAACGACAAAGTGAGTGGCTTATTCTACCTCGTGAATCTATTGTTTCTAGTTGTGATCCTCTTTTCAAGTTCCACTGGGTTAGAACTGACCATCAGATGTAGTATGCCCATTATGAGTCAGGTTAATTATGCTTCTAGTTAAAGATGCAAACATAAGCACCAGTTGACAAGCTCTGATACTTAAGTTTTGCATATACAGTAAGCTTCCATTTCACTAGGTTTCCCAACATTGTATCTATTTGGGTTCTGAAGGTTGGCTCTCATCATGATAACAATTCAAGCTTCAGACGTCATACAGCAGGATGACATTTTAAAGGCATTCAACAAAGTGCGATGGCTGGAACAAATACTGGTTTATTTGATTTACTCAGAGACTGAAACTGAGCACATAACTTTTGTTGATTTCTCCCCGAAAAAACCATGGCCATCACAGTGGTCCAGTGATGAGCACAAGTACCTCACTGCAAGAAGATCCTGTGTTCAGAACTTAGGTTGTCTCAGGTCCTTTCTGTATAGAGTTTGCATGTTTCCCTGGTGTCTGTGTGGGTTTCTCTGCATGTTGGGATGGGTTAAATGCAGAGGTTGAACTTTCCCTATGGGGATTAATAAAGTACATATCATCTCAAACATGCCCGAAAGACTTAAATACCCCAATAGCAGCTTATCTGATATATACCAATTGGTAAAGATGACACATTAGTGAAACTGATTTTTCTTTTAAATTTCACAAAATGGCACAACATTCAAGACTGTCAGAATATACAGAATACATTTCATTCCTGTATTTATGCTGAAGCCTCAAAGGGCCTTGATTAGTATCTCAACCATTGGCTAAAAGTATGTTTACCCACTAACCAAGCCACTGACAGAAAAATGTCTTCTTGTGCACCTGTGTGATGCGTATGACTTGTTTCTTCATCTTCACCTAGATGTCCAACCGTGTCAAGAAAGTATGGAAACCACAGTTGTTCAAAAGGGAGCTCTACAGTGAGATACTCGACCACAAATTCACTCTTACTGTCACAGCCCGTACCCTGAACCTCATAGATGCTGCCTATGGATTTGACTTTTACATCCTGAAAGTAAGCTAAAGCTTTCAGGTGGTATCTCCAATATGTTTTTAGAGCAAAAATATCTCGAAATATAATATGTAAGATACAAGGCATGTTATTACAATTATATTTTAATAGTTTTCAAAATATCAATATTCTGCTTTGCGTTCATCCTCCATTAGACAGCAAAGGAGGACCTGAACTCCAAGCTGGGGATGGAACTGAAGCGGGCCATGCTACTACGCCTAGCTCGCAAAGACAAAGAGCTGTATCCTAATGACTCTGTCAAGAGTGAGAAAGTCTACCAAAAATACAAGGTGAGCAGTTATTGAATGTAAATTTTCTGGGTTCCTAAGACTGTCTGTATAGAACTTGATGTTTGTTCTGTAATACACGACAATAATGGGCATGAGGTGAGAGAGAGTCTTTTAGCTGTGAATGTAAAATTAAGTCTTGCTGATTGTTTGCTAACTTCGTTTTATTCTATGGTACTTTTCATTGTCTTGAGAAGCAATTCGAAATCCCTGAAGATGAGGCTGAGTGGGTGGGTCTGAATCTGGAGGAGGCGGTCGAGAAACAGAGACAGTTGGAGTATAAGGTAACACAGACTTGATACACATTAGGCCTGTTAAACGGCCTGGTTCATGTAGCTCAGGGGTTTTAGCCTTTTCAGATTGGGATCTGAAATTATTTCATCAAGTCCACCATGATGGGGTAACATTTTCTCAAAATCTAATTTTTTAGTATTTAGAAGGCTACAGTGTATACATTTACCCTGTAGCACTGATAGTGCCTAGAAACTTGGTTTGTCTTTAGACAAGATACCAGGCTGTTACAAAAATGTAGAATGGCAAATATACATGCTCTTTTACTTAACATACGATTGTCAACAAAACTAGAAGACCGTTTCAAAAGAGAGTTGTTGATTAAAAAATTAAAGCATTCTTATAATTATACAAATAAAATGTTTCAGAGTCCATAAATCATTGGTTGCTGTTTTTCATATTTTTATTATATATGCTCCTGGCCCTTAGGTTGAGAACCACCAGTTTAGTTTGATACATGAACAATAAATCCAGTTGTTTTTTGAAAACATTGATATTCACCTATGGTAAGATATTTCTCATGTGTATTCATATTGCCATGCAGTCCGATTCATTTCTCCTCTGTTTTCTTTTTGGCTTTGTTCTGGATGGTTTTCCTTAGGAACCAGAGCCTTTGTTTAAGGACTTTTTGGACAAGCTGGTGGATGAGTTGACCATCCAAAAGCTCTCCGATCCCAAAGTCATAGAGAAGAAGTAATCAACAGAACTTAGAGAGGAGGACACACATTGCATATCTTTCAGACTTAAATGAATTAAGTTGAACCAGCATACTTTCCAGATGTGCACTGTCAGCAACAGCCTGTGCTCTACTAATCAAAAGTAAATCTGAAAGCTCTTTGGTCCCCAGTACTGAACATTTACCAGGGACAACTGCATAAAGACTATGGATGGCTTCAATTTTCCAGCTACAAGGTGGAAGTCATGCAATTAACCACACTAGATCAGACTTTAATTTATTTATTTTGAATCTGTTATTTCCTCTTCTTCAATGACCTTTTCGTGACCTATTTCAATCTTGAGATGTATCCACATTTGTAAATAGTCTCATCTGTGATGTAAGATGTGCATAAGAAATGTATAAGGAATAAAGTGTTCCTTTTTCTTAATCCCATTTTTTCTGATAATCTGTTTATGTGCTTACGGCTTAATGCTGCAATTTTTGTGTGATATCTTGAATGGGTAGACCGCCTTTTTTTTCGAAAGTCAGAATGGCTGAAGTTTTGTTGAGTATGTTTTGTTGTTTTTGTAAATCTCCAGTTTCACCACTGATCTAGAAGGACAGGATATATATATATGTGTGTGTATATATATATGTGTGTGTGTATATATATATATATATATATATATGTGTGTATATATATGTGTGTGTGTATATATATATATGTGTATGTATATATATATATATATATATATATATGTGTATGTATATATATGTATATGTGTATGTATATATATGTGTATGTATATATATGTA
>OMLC01001411.1:0-11936 GCA_900302585.1 Regalecus glesne
AAGCCAAGACCCATATATGAACACCTCGTCAGTTTAACATACACGTCCATGCACACACAGCCAGGCACACACACACATGCAAATAGCAGTGTGCGCACGCAATTCACAAGAAGCAATGGTTTAATTGGAAGTGCTGAAGGCTGAAGAATTTCTCCTTCATCTCACAATGTTGTAATTGAATCGGAGACATGTGTGTAAGTGTGTGTGCTGAGCTGATTCAGGGTTTTCCATTGACAGTAACAGTAAAAAAGATTTGTGAGTTTCCTCTGAATAAGGAGCCTTTTCGTCCTTCTTTCCTTTCTATTTGTCTCCTTTTCTTCCCTCCTCTCGGGAAAAAACCCCCAAAACGCTTCTATTCAAATTCAAAAGTACAAATTCAAACACTTTAGATGTACCTTGTTGTTGTTTTTTGTTATTGTTGTTTTATGGGAGAGGGACGCCGGGGTTTTCTCCAAAACTGAGCCATACCAAACCTCTAAGAACTCAATTCTAGGGCCATCACACACATTGCACATACAGAGGCATGAGACATCACACACCCACTCAACCACCACTTCATTGCACAGCCCTCTGAGTGCAAGGTACAGGTCTCTGAGGGTTTGCTTTGGGATCAAGCCTGGTACCTGCAGCCACAGCAGCCCTAACAGGGGGGGCATTGTTGAGGGAAGCATATGTCTTGCTTCCATGTTGTTCTGCCTGCCATTTTTGTGTGCTATTATATTACTGTCTGTAATTGTGTGATGATGTGTGTAAACTAAAGTGCACTGCTGATTCTCCCCGTGATCCACAGTGCTGTGGAAGATCATTTCCCAAGAAATAAGGGACTATAAACTAAACTAATTAACTACCTTTGGTTTCCCTGAAAATAGTGGGTAACATAGCTAAACAGTTAAGGTGGTCATCTAGTAATGGGAAAATTATTGGTTCGATCCTTAATCAAGACACAGGACCCTTAACTGCTCAAGCCCTTGGATGGAGTGGTGACATGTCCATGGTGTTTCCCCACCTTTCACCCCACGACTGCTGGGATAGGATCTAGCATGACTTCGTGAGCCAACTTGGATGGATAGTTTACCTGACTGATTTGATGCTATAGTTGTTTAACCGTTGTCATTGTCCAGGATTTTTATTGGCAACTGTTTCTCCATGAGATCCAATTCTGTAGAATTTGTTCATGACATTCAGAAGAAAAACGATCAGAAGCCAACTGTTAAAGTGGACAGGAGATAATTTGGAAATGTTTGCAAGTTTAACTGTTGATCTAGGTCAATTGTGTGGTTATTGCATGTCTTTATAAATAAGATGGTGTTAAAGGAGAGTGATTGAGCTTTTACTGATCATAAACAAGTCTCTGGCACAACAAATGTGAACAAAACAGTTAATTCTGAGTCCAATTGGGCACAAACAACCTGAGAGTACCCTTTCACTGCATTAATACACCCACACATGGCTAAGAATGCATGCAGCAGCAAGAAACATTTTGATAATACATGGTAGCTTGCTGAATACGCTTCTTGTTTTATGTGTAAACCATTTCCCCTAATGGTTCAATACAATGTTGGACAAGGACACAACGTACCATAGGTGTAAAATATGTGTGTTATTGAGTCCAAACAAGGACTTGGAGAATGTATGTCCTGTTTATTTACACCAAGACCACTGGAGACCTTATGAAATAGTTCTTCCTGTTTCATAGTATTATTTTCTATGGATGGGTCAGACTATGGAACTTTATCCATAATTGGAACTGCAGTGTGCCATGCAGCCAGAGTTCAGGGATTTTGAAAACATTTCCAGGGGTGATGCAGTGATTCTGGGCAGAATTTCCAGAGCCCAATTTTGGCCTTGGTCAGGAGGTGGTGCTAAATTTAGTAAGGTCCAGAAGCGTCTGGGCAGATCTAACAATGGTATTGATTGTAATTTATCAAGTATCTCATATGGGCCGAATGTTAAAGAATAAAATCTAAATTGCGATAATTGTGGGGGGTTACGATATTTATTGTAATATTAAAATTGCTTCATCTCACTATACGTAAGCAGCTTTTAACTTTCAAAGCCTATGATATCATCACTAGCAATGACTACGGGGATTTTGGAGTTGTCCAAGAGGCCATTAAATCAGATAAGATAAGATATGATAAGATAGTCCTTTATTAGTACCACAGGGGGATATTACGGAACAAATCAGATTAAACCATATGATTTGTCCAAGGTGCAAGAAAATCTTTCTTCAAGAATAGTAAAAAAATGCAGACCAAGATTTCTTTTTAGAGTTTTAGTCTATCGTGACTTATCATGAATTATGACATTGTAATCTGTAGTGAGAGTAGGGAGCAGGTTGAAGAGCGCCTAGAGAGGTGAAGGTATTCACTGGAAAGAAGAGAAATAAAAGTCAGTCAGAAGGTGGATGAGTTTAAATACTTGGGGTCAACTGTTCAAAGTAACAGGGAATTTAGAACAGAGGTGAAGAAGAGAGTGCGGACAGCGTGGAGTGGGTGGTTAAGAGTGTCAGGAGAGATTTATGACAGAAGTGTACCAGCAAGAGTGAAAGGGAAGGTTTACAAGATGGTAGTGAGACCAGCTATGTTGTATGGTGTGGAGACAGTAGCACTGACAAAGAGAAGGGAGGTGGAGCTGGAGGTGCCAGAGTTGACGATGCTGAGATTTAAATTGGGAGTAATGAAGAAGGACAAGATAAGGAACCAGTATATCAGAGGGACAGCTCAGGTTAGATGGTTTGGAGACAAAGCCAGAGAGGCCAGATTGAGATGGTCTGGACATGTGTGGAGGAGAGATGCTGGTATACTGGGAGAAGGATGCTGAATATGGAGCTGCCAGGCAAGAGAATAAGAGGAAGACCAAAGAGGAGGTTTATGATGTGGTGAGGGAGGACATGCAGGTGGCTGGTGTGACAGAGGAGGATGCAGAGGACAGGAAGAGATGGACATGATGATCTGCTGTGGTGACCCCTGATGGGGGCAGTTGAAAGCGGTAGTAGATAGTTAAAGGGGACTAAGTGTATGATATAAAATGCATCCTACAATAGCGGAGCACAGTGAGACAGAAGTCCCTGTCGTAATGTGTAGGAAAACTGTCCTTTGTGATGTTGGCATAGGAGGACAAACACAGCTGCAGAGAGTAACACTAGTAATGGACCTGGAGGATGTAGGTGTGCTAAGAAACCAGCATTGAAAGTACTATTGACAGTTGGTAGTGTTGGTTTTACCTGTCAGTCAGTCATTCAGTCAGGCCTGTCGTGCTGGTGCAACTAAACAGATTGTGTGACGACTTTTAAATGCATTGTGGTAAATAGAAAATTGACTTATTTACACATAGCGCTTTCAAAACACTTAAAAAAAACAACCTCCCTCTGTGTCCCTCACTATGCTTCTCTTAATATGCTCACAAGCTATGAGGAGTTGCTTTCTTTTAGATGTAGCCTGTTTGCCATTAGTTAGTACTGTCTACTTTTGCATATAATCTTATACCACTTTCAAAGTGGTATGAGATTATATGGGGCGGCATAGCTCAGTGGATAGGGCAGTCATCTGACAATCGGAAGCTTATAGGATCGATTCCCGGTCCGGCACACAACATGTCAAGGTGTCCTTGAGCAAGACACTCATCCCCTAATTGCTCACTTGATGTACGTTGCTCGCGATAAGAGCCTCTGCTAAATGCCTATAATGTAATATATTAATGAAAGACACACCCACACACTTTTTTCAGAGAGGGCTATTACAAAATGGTGCACACTGACCCTCCGTGGAACATGAAGAGTCATAGCGTCCCACCCACACATGCGGACATTGGTATAATCTGTTTCAAAACTGTGATTTACACATCAGTAGAAAGTGATTCTACATAGCCCAATGAAGAATATAAACAGCTCAGAATAGCAATTTGTAGATTATATCCTTTTGCTGGTTTCCTTGCCCTCTCTACCCATTCCAGCATTCTCAACATTAGGATTCGAGTTGGCTTGCTGCGACAAAGACATAACTGAACTGAATAGAAGTGAGTTGAAGGGATTGAAGAGAGGTTAGATAGGAGGATGGAGCCAAGAGGAATGTGATCCAAGCAGCCCTAAGGCTGTGAGTCATAGCCAGCCAGCAGCCTTAGACAGTTGGTTAGTTTGATGTCAGCTTGTTTCTCCTCTGGCTTGCTCTGTCACCTCTTTGCATCTTTCATCTGTATGAGCTCAGATTAATGAGATATCTGAGAGTCTGTTGTACTTCTTGTCAGGGGACTGGCACTCAAAGCCCACCAGGCATTTTTTTGGGGGGTGTCGTGTACCTTCCAAAATTGGGTGAATAATACCACTTTTTTCCTCCATAACCCCCAACTGCCTGCTATAGTGCATCTATTTCTACCTTTGACAATCTTGTATGACACTGTGTCGCTCTGGTTGCAAGATTAATAAAAATGCCAGAAATGTCAGAAGAGGTGTATTTTAGGTGTCACAGTTGGTCCCCACATATGGGGGTGGACACGGACTTAGATGGAGCTCGGGGGATTAAGACTAGATGCCCTTCCTGATGCCCTGCGGTGGGTTCAAACTCACTGACCCTGGCTTGTCAGTTCTCGAAGCGAGTGCTTCCACAACCTTACCTATGATCTCATAAAAATGTAAAATTTTACTCTGTTGAGGATTTGATTCAAGATTCAAGACCTTTATTGTCATTGTCCAAGCACAATAAAATTGCAATTGTCCCAGCCTCAAATGGTGCATGCAGAGAATATAAAGACTTGAGAGATATAAAATATATAAACAATGAAACAGTTCTGTCTGAATTTTATAAGCAAAATATAAGTGAAGTAGAGTTGGCTACAAAGTAAAACCTATGAGGAACGAACACATCATCAGGCAAAATGCATTATTAAAATTACTCGATTTGACTTCAATTTGTGGTGCGGTAGACAGATGGACAGATGGTTTAAAGTGGTGTGAGTAAATATTGTGTATGTCGCATGTAACCAATGGTTGCAGCACCTCATTCTCATCACACAGGAGATGTCTGAGTTCATTAGTGCCACAGCCTTAGGAAAGAAGCTGTTTTTCAGTCTATTTGTTCACGTGAAGATTGATCTGTAGCATCTACCTGATGGCTGGAGCTAAAAAAAGATGGTGTCCGAACCATAATCCAGTTATTAGGAAGTAATATTTACAATATTTGGGCTACTCTTGTTTCAAGATGGTCACTGACTGGTTTAGCTTGTGTTTGCTGATCACTGGTATTTTCTGAAATGATGAACTTGGGGATTAACAGATACATCTATCCATCTGTTGTCAACCACTTATCTAAAATTGAGTCGCTCTAACCTATTCCAGTATTCATCAGGCAAAAGGTGGGCAAATACACTAGACAAGGTACTACTCCATTGTAACTCTTGAGCAGTCAGGGGTTCATTGTCTTGCTCAAAGACACTTTGACATACTTTCTACAGGGGCTTGGGATTGTAACACTAGTCATTTGATACTTGACAACTGCCCTCAGGATTCAAAAAAAGTACGAGAAAAATATGCGAAGAAAAAATGTACTCTGAATTTCTCTTTCCCTCACCTAATCTTGGCTTATTTCTCCCACTAGCAACGTGCTGATATTCAATACTGGATCCATTGGGGGTGGGATCTCGCTTTTCTTCAAAGAGGGATTTAATGCTGTTTTATATTATTCCATGCATTAAATAGTAAACAAAACCCTTTGCATTGTGCATACATTAGACATGCATTGCCCTAGTGGGAAAAGGATACAGTTAGTTAGCTATCATATCAATAAGATAAAATAAGATATTCATTTATAAGTCCCACAGGGGGAAATTTGCGATATTATCACAGTTTACTGGCTAGTTAGGTCAAATGAAGCTGTAGCTTTCTTGGTAATGAGCAACTTCTTGAAGTAACCTGCATCTGGAAAATGCAGTACTGCCTAAACTCAATAAGTAATACGTTTGTGTGTGTGTGTGTGTGTGTGTGTGTGTGTGTGCGTGTGCGTGTGCTGTGTGTGGTGTGTTTGTACTCATCAAAAATTAATCTTTTGCATTCTGATAGTGTCTTCTCAATGTAAATATTGAAATTAGGACCACTTTGGAAGAAATATAAGTATATTTGATCTCTGGGTTTAAATAGAAACAGCAGGGGGGACGTGACAACTTTGCTGGTGTTTTGCTGTTTTAACTGGTGGCCAGCAGAAAGGAAAACTGAGGACACATACCCTGAGAAGGACAACGGGGTGACCACATAGCACCAGAGAAATAATACTGTCAGCCATATGAATCAGATAGCATTATGACCTCCACTAGCTACATCCCTCCTAGCTACATAGTCAATACCAGGCACGTGCCACTGTTGGACAGATGTATGAGCTAGCTAGCAGTAGCCAGCATGCTATTTCTTTCTGCTATATTGCCTTTATGAGTCCTGTATCATTGCAATTTGATTGGTCCAGCTAGCTGTAAGCGACAGGCATAGTCTAAAAATATTAGGGCAATTTCTTGTTTAAGCAAGACTAGAAGCTGCCAGCTCATAGATTCGCCTTTAAGCTGTGATGACAGACTCAGATGACTGGCTGAAGGGCATGATCATTGAGTCAGAGGTGATTCTGACTGGCCTAGAGTGATATATGTCAGAACAGAGGCTTCTCCTGGCTTGTTAATGAGCCGAGATGGACACACACACACACACACACGCACACCATACACACACTACAGGGGAAAAACAAAACAAAGGGGAGATTCATTTGAGAAGACCAGTGAATGGAGTATTGACACATTATATCTACTGTGCAAACTAACAACAGATTTTCAGAAAATGCTAAGGGGTTTAAGGTGTATATGGGTGAGTAGCAGATGGACTTAAGATCCTCTGTAGCTCATCCACTTGTTTAGCCCATGCTACGTGCTAGCGAGAGATTCTGAATCTAATGTTAGTTTTGCTTAAAGGAGGTGGCCAGAGTATATTGTAGTTTTTGTTCCTAGACGATGGCTGCAACAGCTTACTTCTTAGATCATTTGTTCTTTGTTTGTGTGCACTCATTGTAAAAATATCTCAAGGTCCTGTGCATTTCATCACAGATAAAAGGCCAGAAGTCCTGCAGTTTAACCTGATAAACCATCAACAATGACGCTATCTTCCTTAACTTTGTGCCACAGCATAATTTTATAGAGGAATGGTCACTGTGGTTTTATAATATGCTAAAAATTACACAGAAATGTTTGTTTTCCAGTCCAGCAATTTGTTATAAGCCTGGAAGAGGATAGTGATATTATTCAGGAGTGAGTTAAACTGTGGTTTGTTTGTTTTTTTGTCTCCAGGAAGTTGTACATTTGATGAGGGTTTCTCTCAGTGTGATTACCAACAAGATCCTTATGATGACTTTGACTGGATGCACATCAGTACCCAGGAGATGCCATATGTTTCTCCAGATTTGCCACAAGGTAAGGGTTCGCCAATTTCTCCCATTTTTCTCATTCAACCATCTATCCTGGATATCTGTTTTTCATTTACTCATCCATCCATCCCTCAACCCATCCATCTACTGTATATCCATCTTTGTTGTCACCTCTCCTTCAAGGTTTTCCATTATACCTCTTGTTCTTTTTTCCTTCTCTTCTTCTTCTTTTTCCTCCTAAATACCAACATCTGCATTTCCTCACCCCTCCTCTCCTCTTTACTTCCATCCTCTCCTCTTTAATTGGTTGTTTTTCCTCTGGATGATGATGAAGGGGAAATTAAATCTTTCTACCTCAGGGCTGAAGGTCTAATTAACGGTATATGAGGTCATTAATCAACAGCAGAGAACAGAGAAGGTTGCCTCCTTTACACTGTTAAAGGCCCAAAGTTAGAAAAATTAGCCAGACTTATAATGTGATAACAGTTACTATCTTTACAGTGCCTAAACCAAAAAGTTATAATTTCAACAGCCTTATCTAGCCACGGTTAAGATGGCCATTAGAACATGACTATTTAATGAACCAGCATGGCAATGTTAAAATGGCCGTATAGTATTTTCTTATGTCCACTTTTATTTTATTCAACTCCATAGGGGATTTTCTGCCAGATTAAGATTATAGGATAGTCTGTTGGACAGGTATAGGACTGCTTATCACCACCAAAATCCAGCATGTCAATTTTATCACCATGAAATCAGACACACACATCAATATGCATGAGAATTCCTTTTCATAATGCTGACTTGTGATGATCAGTCAGAGTGTGTGTGGGGGGGGTTGGGTTCTTGCCCAAGGACTTATGGGAAAGGTCTTTTAATAAATATTTTAAGTGCCAATAGTGGATTCATAGTGGAGAATGCAATAGTGGAGAGGGGGCAGGGTAAGTACAGGATGGCCAAAAGAGGTTAAAAACGTTGCCTGAAAGAGAACATTAGTATGTTTTAGTGTGTTGAGATAAGATTTATGCCAGATAAGGCTAATGGAGTGAGCATGCAGAGGGTCGGGGTTGATGAATTTACAGCTTTAAGGGGTTGAGGTGCCAGTCATAAGCACACAGGTGCAGCGTTTGATAGTTGATGTTTTAATACTGCTAGAAGAACACAAAGGAATGGGTCTCTGGATGGGATGAGTTTGTTAAATGTTACGTATAAAGTGGCACGGTACGGCAGTGGAGGGATGCTGAGGGATTGATGCAGGGAGTGGACAGAAGAAAAGGTTGGTGGGGTATTTTAAGGTTTTTCGCTGTTGAACAGATGTGTAATATTGTTTTTTAGGAGTGTTAATATCTTGGGTCTATCTAGCATTCATTACTGCAGTACTGGGGTTTGGCTTGGTGAGGTCCGTTGAATGATTTAGAACAAACTAAACTTTTTTGGCTTTAATCGACAAAAAAAAAAAACAGACTTACCCTTGCTTTTGTAGTTCCTTAGTGATAGGTCAGTTGTTCAACGCATTTGGACTTGAAGAAGCTGTGGGAGTGAATGTATTCAGGGTACTGGTTCAGAGTTGTGTATTGAAAGATAGATCAGGGTAGTCTAGAGGGTAGGAGATTACATTTCTCAGACATTGGGGAGTAGTCGATTAACTAACAACTACAGTCTATTTTTTTAATTTATTTTTTCCCTTTTGGTCATTAATTCAAATTCCTGCTGAAGGCAAAAGTGAGTATGCTGTGATGGGCTGGCAGTGTTTATAATAGAGATAAAACTCTTCCATCTAATCTGGGTTTTGATGTTGGCAGTATCCCACATGCCAGGGGCTTGATGTTACATTGGCACTGCTCAACGTGCCCGTTGTAACATTCATGGGTGAGGGCTTTGGGCTCAGCGGAGGGAAGTAGATGCTCTTTACTCATACCATTGTGCGCTGGTACCACTTTAAACCTATTTGGTGTGTCACTTCCATTGTCTCTTTCTCATCGTTCCTGGCGTTCCTCATTGTTTACTCATAGTGGAGCAAAAGAAATCAGCCATTGAAAGTATAGTACTGCAAATCACTGGCAGGCTTCTTTCCATACCGTTCCACCTCATGACAGAGTTATGGGAAGGATTTAGTTTGTGTACTTTCATTGTAGGGGTACCCGCTAACCCGAAGTCACTAGCGTCTCTCTGAGTGCCTCATTTTGTTCTGAGTCAGTTGACTGAGGCCTGTTGGGTTTGAAGTTAGGACAGGAATGTCTTGACGTCATACTTCCTATCGTGGTATAACCAATGACTGATATACTAAGTGCAGTCATCTAGCATTTAAGAGAGAAGGTGTATTTATTTGGAGTTTTTGTTGTTGGAATCATCAAAGTCAGAAACCATGTGTTCACTGTGTAGACTTGTAATGAACTTATTACAGTTGAACTAGGTGGTAATAGGTGGTGGAAATTAGAAATGAAATGGTAAACTAGTGTGTCATTTTTACTTGACAGATCTGGGTTTCTGGGGTGGCGCAGAAATGTTATGACTGCATTCTAATGCCTAGGTTATTTCCAAGACGTCGGCATCTGAGGAACAAGTAAACTTCAAAGTATTGCGGAGCATGCCCCTACATTTATAAGATATCAATACCATTACGTGTTCACCTGCAGCTATTTAACTGCAGCTATTTTTGCCTTCTTGCCCATACACATCCGTTAGAATTCAATACAAAGTAAAAATGGCCCATTGCCTGTTTTAGTTACAGAGTGCTGTTATTGTTTTTTCTGTAAGACTGTCTTCTGTCTACAGCGCGGCTGCCACTGTTTAGTGACATATCTAGGTCTTAAGGCTGTTACCAGGGTATTTTTAGCTGCATCATAACATTGTGGAGCTCTTATATTAGCGGCCATCTTAGATGGTGACAGTATTCAGACATCAGACATTTTAAGAACTGTCAGACTTCAGATGTCAGCCATCTTAAGGGGATTGCAATCTCTGATTTCTTATCATGCTGGTGTATTTCTGCCACATTGAGTCAGCCATCTTTAACCCTACTTTCCGCATCATTTATTTCCTTTAATTGGCAGTCTTTTGTTCTGGCTTATCAGTTGTTCAGTCACAAAATTCCCTCCTGTCAAATATGTATTTCTGTTGGTCCTTTGGAATTGTTTAAAGCTTTGTTTTAGCCATATGGTTGAATGATCAACATCCCAAAAGGTAGTGGAGATGGACATTAAAGATGGGTTTTGGCATTAATAGATGCATATTTGAACGATTAGTTAAATATGAGCTACAGGAAACCATATTGCTGAAACATTAAAGGTCATATTCAGTTGTGTCTTTCTTTTATGAGATATGTGTCTTTAGATTGAAATGAGTACTTTTAGCTGGCACACAGCTCCTGGGCAGCCATCTTAAAAGAACTTGTCTCATGTTAGCCATTTTACTGTGAGTTCTAAAACATCTATTAAAGATTACTTTCCTTTTCTCGTCAATAAGGTCTATTTTTACATGTCATAAATAGTCAAGTTAATTCAATTTGTTTAGGCCATTTTCAAAAATTACAAATTTGCCTCGGTGAGCGTAGCTTCCACTGTGTGATTTTGGGCATGGACTTTAATGTAGCTCGAGGGATGAGACCGAGTGCCCTTCCAGATGCCCTCCAGTGGGAGTGAACCTGTGATGCTTAGGTTGTAGTTTCCCTGATGTGTACTCTTAACTGCTAAATTACTGTGCCCTTTCTGTTTCTTGTCAATAAATGCAGATTATTCATTTATTTTGTAGTGGCTTTATTGGATAGAGGACAGTGAGGGGTCAGACAGGAAACAAGGGAAGAGAGATGCGTATGACATGCAACAAAGGTCACTGGGAATCTGGAATCGAACCGAGGAGATTGCGGTTATGTGACATGTGTTGTAACCATTCGGCTAGTGAGGCACCCTAGGGTGAAATAATTCAACTCTCTTCAAGGCAATTACTTCCGTTTTTCTGCGTTTTTGCTATTAAATCTTTACTGATTCGTTTTCTAAATTGTCATTACTTTTAAAGATTAACTAAAGAAAATTCTTTGGATATTGTTCACTTGCACCACTTTAGCCTATTTTGGGCTGTGATCTAATGGGAAATTATTGCACACAGGAGGACTTCAGAAGCCGGAGGAAAGTGTAATAATGCTACAACAGACTCGGGGGTAGAGGGGAGATCCAGACAGCCAGGCAGAGCTTGAAAGAGAAACAGACAGAAGATTTGTATGAGAGAGAGAGACTTTGACTCTTAAAGAGCCTTTACTTACATTAAATTATAGCAATTTCAGCATTTCATGGAGAGAGAGAGAGAGAGAGAGAGAGAGAGAGAGAGAGAGAGAGAGAGAGAGAGAGAGAGAGAGAGAGAGAGTGAGAGAGAGATAGGGAGAGAGGGAGAGAGAGATGGAGAGAGAGAGAGAGAGAGAGAGAGAGAGAGAGAGAGAGAGAGACAGAGAGAGAGACAGAGAGAGAGAGCGACAGAGAGAGACAGAGAGCGAGAGGGAGAGAGAGAGTGAGAGTGAGAGAGAGAGAGAGAGAGAGAGCGAAAGATAGAGAG